>PVHX01013293.1:0-55346 GCA_004024805.1 Geosciurus inauris
AGTGATCTATTGCTGACTGGGTTTGCTCTCTTATATCATTCTTTAAGTCACCGACCATTTTAATTATGTACATCCTGAATTCCTGTTCTGTCATTCCTCCTGCTGTACAGCCCATGGATTCTAGTAGTGTAGTATCTTGGTTTGTTTGAGTCACTTTCTTCCCTTGTTTTCTCATGATGTTTGTGTGTCTTTCCTTCTACCTCTGCTGATCCAAGGTGTTACATTTTTAACTCCTATATGGTTACAGTTTTCCTGCAGGGTTCGTTACCTCTCCTCCAGTAGGTGGCATTGTCTGTTGTTTGCTGGACTTTCCCGGCTGGTATCCTTGGTACTGGTCCCAGGCCAAGGTGAAACTCTTGGCCTCTGGTGGAGTCGCTGTTCCACCGTGGCCAAGGTTTGCTCCCAGGTGTTCACCTGCGCCCCCTGGTGTGTAGGAAGTTCTGCTGTGTTAGAAGGTGGTCCACAAAGAACAATAGCTGGGGTTCCGCTCAGGAGACAGTTGGTCCACAGTAGCAACTGCTAGCAGTCTCTCGCGGTTGGGTGGGTGCTGGGGCCAGGCACCCTGTGCGGAAGCAGGCCTGGCACGCCCGGGATAAACTCCGGGCTGAAGCCCTGGGCCGGATCCCCCACCACAACTGCACTCCACCAGTTGTCGCTGAATTCACGCCTCCCAGCTACCGCTGTGTCTGGTGGCCCTGCGCTCACACACGCAAGCGAGACTCTTGCCGTGGCGCGGTGAGCCGCAAGGAGCTGCACAAGAAGCTGGTTGGAAAATGGCACCCCGCTACTTCCAGTCTCGGTCTCAGAGAGCCTGAGCTCTGGGCCGAGTCCCCCTGGCTGCAACTGCTTTCTGCTGGCCGGCACTGAAGTCACGCCTTCCAGCTACCACTGTCTCCCTGTGGCCCTGCGCTCACACACGGGAGCAAGACTCATGGGGCGGTATGCCACAGAGAGCTGCCAAGAGACTGGTTGGAAAATGGCACCCTGCTACTTCCAGTCTCAGTCTCGGAGAGCCCGAGCCCTGTGCCGGGGCCCCAGGCTGCAACTGCTTTGCCGGCCAGCGCTGAAGCCACGCCTCTCGGCTACTGCTGTCTCCTGGTGGCTCTGCGCTCACACACTCGAGGGAGACTCTTGCGTGGGGCAGCAAGCCGCAAAGAGATGCCAAGAAACTGGTTGGAAAATGGCACCCCGCTATTTCCAGTCTCAGTCTCGGAGAGCCGGAGCCCTGGGCCGAGGCCCGGGCTGCAGCCGCGTTTCTCAGGCCGGCACTGAAGCCACGCCTCCCGGCTACCGCTGCCTCCCGGTGATCCTGTACTCACACATACACGAGCGAAATTCCTGCGTGGGATGTTGAGCCGCAGAATGATGCCAGGAAGCTGGCTGGAACACGGTGCCTCCACCACTTCCAGCCTTGGTCCCTGAGAGCCTAGCACGGAGTGGACTGTCTAGGCCGCCATCTTGGAACCGCCACAGCACAATTCTTAACTGATGCTGAACCTTATAAACACATTATGCTACAATAAATAAATAAATAAATAAATAATAAATACCCAGCTTCCAGGGTTATAAATTAACACCTACCTAAATGTGCTAGCAACAAAAAATGAATATTAATGTGTCTCATTGTAATAACATGTAGCAATTGTAATCCAAGTGACAATCTAACACATTGATTACAGCACAGCCTCAAGAGAGGGACAGCCTGATTATACATACATGACTCTGCTACTTACTAAGTATATGAACTTAAGCAAATAAATTCATCCTCTTTGGCCTAACTTTCTCATTTTTAAATGGATATAAAAATAAAACTCAAATTATAGAGGTCTTGTGATGATTAATTCCCCCTAAACCCTTGTCACAGTGTTTGGTTCATCAAAATAACTCAGTAAAACTCTCTGACATGATTACTATTATTGTTGCTAATATAAGAGGCTGAGTAAAAGAAATATGGCAAATCTGCTAGTACTTAATTCTGTAATGAGGCTCCAATCTACTAGGGAAAGAGAGCAGTCTGAATTCCAAAATTAGCTCAATTCTCTGCTTAGAGATGAGCAGAATAATGGTATCAGTAGAGTTGCAGACCATAAGTAACCATTGAGTGCATATTTTGAGCAAAGTAGAAACAATTCACTAATTTATTTATGCAGCAAACATCATTGCATGCCCATGATCAAGAAATGCACAAGACCTTGGGAAAATTAAAATTGCTATATTAACACATTCTGGTAAGTGTTCAAATAGGTTAATTCACAGAGTTTGTTAGGTCTTAGAGGAGGATATTATTATCCTTGGAATGTATAAGGCAGTTATTTTTTAAAAAGCAATCTTAAAGATGTAAACACTTTTCTCAGGGATAAATTGGTCAAAGGAACTACATTTAAGGAGAAAAAGGAATTTATAAAGATATTATCAATAATGCAACTAAGATTTATTGAGCACTTATTATTTACTAGGTGCTGCTTCCAAGTTTGACATGCATGTGAGATTTTTATTTTAATTGTGAAGGTGCACATAAGCAGGAGTTACTCTGAGTGGAAAAAAAGAAGGCACCTTAACAAAGTAGAGCACTCACCTCCAAAAACACCTTATCACTAGAATAAGCAAATATCCAGGAAAATGTCTTTTACCTCAGTGAATCTTTTTAGTTCAATCCAGGTCCACACTATTTAAATCTACATCCTTTCTTTTATGTTCTGCTGAAATTGGCAACTGTGTTCACTAGAAATGAAACAACTTTGTGATGACAAGTATAGCAAAGTGTGTGACCCATGGAGCTTCTCTCTAGTTTTCAGAGCGGATGTTCTGTAACATTTCCTTTGGTCTGTGCTTTGTGCTGATTGCTTTGAGACAGTCAGAGACCTTCTGATGATGAGGCTCCACTCTCTAATACAATCCCCAATCTAAAATTCTGGCCACTGGTGATCTTCTGAGGTTTCAACATTGCCCTCTGTGTCTTGACTAGAAACTTACCACAGATTGGCTTTCATCTATGAAATGTGAAATGTATGCTGTGACTTCCTGTGTGGTGACATTTTGGAGGCCAGGCTATACACAGTGCCAGTTTATATTTGTGCCTCTTGTATGCACAGGAACTTCAACTCTCCCACAAACATCTCTAAAGTCTTGAGAAAAAATCAGAGGTGGCTGCTAGCCTCTGTACATATAATCTGCCTCGATATCATTTCACTTGACTATACTCTGCCTGGTTGAGTTAGGGCATGCAGCAGGGCTATAGATCATAAAAGTTTAGGGAGGAACTATCTTCTTAATTATGTTTTTTTTTTTATTGAAACATTAAGATACTTGGGAAAATATACCCCAAACTGTTGAAATATTTAGTAGTCATCATTTTTAAGTCTATACTTTCCATCCCACTGGGTTCTCGGTTGAGAATCCTCACCTTCTAAAAGGCTGAGGGTATCTTGCCCTCTCTCAGGGTAGGCCTGAACAATTGTTTTGATCAGGAGAGAACAAACTGTGAACAGAAACTGTGTCTCAGGATTGCAGATAGTCATTGGATTTGCTGAAGCTAAGTTAGGACATGAGTGAATTTAAGTTTCCAGGAAGCTGAGCCTAGCAAGTCATTTCTTGCCATACACCTAAGTGTTCTGACACAGGATTTCCATGTACTTTTAATGCCTCCCAAATCTAGGAGAAAGAGGATGGGGTACTAGGGTCTGTCTAGATTTCCACTTTGGTGATTAGAAGCAGATGATTATAAACCACAGTGAGTCCTTTTCTCTGCCATCTTAGGGCAGAGGCTACAATTTCAACAAAACTCCTGAGCTCTCAATCCTATATCTTCCAGGCTAGAAACAAGTCCTCATTACACTTTTCCCTCTTATCTGTTAATAGTCGTTTGTTCACCAAACTTTCAAAAGTTTTGTTTTTCTTTTCTTTTCTGTTTTTAACAAAACCTAAGAAAATATGATGTTTTGTGTGTGTGTATGTGTGTGTGTATGAATGATAATATGACCCTCTAAAACAATATTGAAAGTGTAGTCTGGGTAACTCTAAGGTTTCCTGTGATCCTTTCAAGTCAGATTATTCTCATAACAATAATAAAATGTGCCTTTTTTTTTACTGTTGTAGAGGCTATATGTAATGGTATCACTCATATCATTAATAGAATTAATGTTTAGTTTTTGTTTAAGCAATTTCTTACATTTGATTTTATATACATGTAAATATGTTTTTACACACACACATTATTCAGTGCAACTATTTAGAATCAATATTCATATATATATGTGTTTGTGTATATATATACATATATATATACATATATATACACATATATATATATGTGTATATATATATATATATTTGTTGTTACTGGAGATTGAACTCAGGGGCACTCTTTCTTTTTTTTTTGGTACTGGAGATTGAACTCAGGGGTACTCAACCACTGAGCCACATCCCAGTCTTATTTTGTGTTTTATGTAGAGACAGGGTCTCACTGAGTTGCTTAGTGCCTCGCCATTGCTGAGGCTGGCTTTGAACTCGTGATTCTCCTGTCTCAGCCTCCTTGAGTGCTGGGATTACAGGCTTGTGCCACTGCACCCAGCTAGGGGCACTCTTTCTTGTACCTAATTCCAGGGCTTTTCTAGGCTGGAACAAGAGATAGTGGTGTCCACAGCAAAACCAGTGTGTTATCTGTATTTTTTCTATTTTTAAATCTTCTTGCTCTATATCTGAAACCTTGGTGTTTTTCTTTGTGAGTCAACAAGTTGATGTCTTTATTGACCAATTCTCCATCTCCCATAGTTGTTAAATGGAAATTCCATTATGTTTGTGTCCAAAATGGAGGGCATTTGGTGCTCAAAGGGCTAAAATTTAATATCTGGAAGGTAGCAATGGAGGAGTTCAGCTGACATAACTGATTAACATAGTGCCCATTCACATTCTGTTAGACCTTCTTGAGTGAGCAAAAGAGATGAAGCAACTGATATTGGAGAGGGAATTGTGGAGGAGTCTTCCATGAACATTACCTCAACTAGCATCTTCTCAGATGTCAGAACTGTTCCCATGGTTAGCAAGGTTTTCAATGCAGTAATCAGACAAGGAAGATTCCAAGGGAAAGCACAGAGGCCTGGGAATAAGTTCAGGGGCCAAGCTCCATCCCTGTCATTTTACCATCAGCCAATAAATGTAAAGTGTGGGTAGCAACAACATTATTTGCATTACAAAGACTTTTTTTAATGCAGAAATGTAGTAGGCCAAATGGAATGTCTTTGAATTCTACAAGTTGATGCTCAAACTTTTCCCTGTAGATGGGTGGCATTTTTAGGTTAGCATTTTGGTTTAGGACATATAATTAAAGTTCCTTAGTTGTTTCATAGGTATTATAAATGTTTCAAAATTTAGCACCCGTTTTGGCACTTAGAGAATCCATTCCATGATTTTACATGTGTTATTGAAGATGAACCTGTAACTTTTTAAGAAATATGCATACATGATTTTAATAACACTACTGATGCTACAAATGAAGAGAAAACAACTCTGATATGCTAACCAGGAATATCAAATGCTAATTACATGCTTTATCTTTAGTCAGAGACTCTCAGAAAACATAAATATATATTGAACAAGCTACACATTGTAGAATTATTGTTTTCCCTGGTATTGATAGTCACATAGTTTTAATATTTCATTGTTTAATTATAAGCTTATTTTATGAAGGGCCCCTTTGGTAAATCATGGCTTTATTTATTTTAGGAATTAGTTCTCATTAGTCTAGATAATTCACATTTTATCACATTTTTACAAGCCTTATAAATTGGAAATTGCTCATATAAACAGAGTCTAATACCATTGCTAGAGCCACTCTACTTGAAATTTAGTGGTGTCATAAAGTATGTGCTGCTATTGAAGTGGAACAAAGGTTCAGATGCACAATACAAAAAGACTTTAGATTTATCTGGCAGGCTAAAAACAATTTGACATGTCTTCCCTATGCTGGTAATGTGAAGCAAGTATTCTCATCCATACTGAAGTAAGGGGGAATCTTCCTTTTACAACTTGTCATATTTTGAAAATAACATGGACTTGGCCTAAGAGCCTCCATCATCGTTGCTAGATTAGACACAACACCCTTTGCCAACACTCTCCTCTAACACAAATTTATGCTAAATCTGCTTAATCTGGCATGAGATAATACTGATTAAACACTAGCAGTTCTGTAGCCTTTTGGATTCTATAGTTTCATGTCAGAGAGCTCTGGAAGACACTTGTTTACCATCTTCAGATCTCCCCCTTCCAGGACTAATGAGAGATAATTAAGACAGGATGCTATTTCCTGAAGTTTGCTGTAACTATTTTGAGGGCAATATTTGGCATAAGGGATATATCTATTTATAATTTATAATGTTATTAAATCACCATTTCATTATCCTTCTTCCTTTCTCCTTTATCTTTTTTCTTTTTTTTGGTACTGGAGCACTCAGGGACACTCGACCACTGGGCCACATCCCCAGCCCTATTTTGTGTTTTATGTAGAGACAGGGTCTCTCTGAGTTGCTTAGCACCTCGCCTTTGCTGAGGCTGGCTTTGAATTTGCCATTCTCCTGTCTCAGCCTCCCTAAGTGCTGAAATCACAGGCTTGAGCCACCGTGCCCGGCTATCTTTTATTTTTAATTTTAATTTTTTAAAATTTATTTATTTTACTTATGTATACATAACAGCAGAAAGCAGTTTGATTTATTGTACACAAATGAAACACAACTTTTCATTTATCTGGTGAGAAAACTTTTCATTTCTCTTTTCTTTTCATGATATAGAATCACACCATATATGCAGTCATACATGAAGCTAGGGGAATGATGTCCAATTCATTCCACCATCTTTATTGCTCCCATACCCCCTCCTCACTCCCTCCACTTTGACCAGTTTCTACATTCTTCCCATGCCCCCTCCCTCATTATGGACCAGCATCCAGTTATCAGAGAGTACATTTGGCCTTTGCATTTTTTGGATTGGCTTACTTCACTTAGCATGACATTCTCCAACTCCATCCATTTACTTGCAAATGCCATAATTTTATTCTTTTATTGCTAAGCAATATTCCACTGTGTATATATACCACAGTTTCTTTAGCCATTCATCTACTGAAGATCATCTAGGTTGGTTCCACAGTTTAGCTATTGTGAATTGAGTTGCTATAAACATTGAAGTGGCAGCATCATTGCAGTATGCTGTTTTTTAAGTCCTTTGTTATAGACTGAGGAGTGGGATAGCTGGGTCAAATGATGGTTCCATTCAAGTTTTCTAAGGAATATCCATACTGCTTTTCAGATTGGTTGTACCAATTTGCAGTCCCACCAGCAATGTATGAGCGTGCCTTTTCTCCCACATCCTCGCCAACACTTATCATTGTTTGTATTCTTGATAACTGCCTTTCTGACTGGTGTGAGATAAAATCTTACAGTAGTTTTGATTTGCATTTCTCTAATTGCTAGAGATGTCGATCTTTTTTGCATATGTGTGTTGATCAATTATGTATATTCTTCTGAGAAGCATCTGTTCAGCTCCTTAGCCCATTTATTGATTGGTGGTTTGTTTTTTTGCGTTAAGTTTTTTGAGTTTTTTATATATCCTGGAGATTAGTGCTCTATCTGATGTACAAGTACTCTATAGGAGTCTTTTAAGGAAGAAAGTTCTAAAGCTGACATGATGAAGATTTTGGCCTACCTTTTTGTCTATTAGGCGTAGAGTCTCTGGTCTAATTCCTAGATCCTTGATCCACTTTGAGTTGAATTTTCTGCATAGTGAGAGATAGGGGTTTAGTTCTATTTTGCAGCATATGGATTTCCAGTTTTCCCAGTACCATTGTTGAAGAAGCTATCTTTTCTCCAGTGTACATGTTTGGCACCTATGTATAGTATAAGATAACTGTATTTAAGTGGGTTTGTCTACAGGTCTTCTATTCTGTACCATTGGTCTACATGTATATTTTGGTGCCAGTATCATGCCGTTTTTGTTACTATAGCTTTATAGTATAGTTGAAAGTCTGGTATTGTGATGCCTCCTGCTTCACTCTTTTTGCTAAGGATTGTTTGGCTATGGGTGTCTTATTCTTCCAAATTAATTTCATGATTGCCTTCTCTATTTCTATAAGGAATGCCATTGGAATTTTAATTAGAATCACATTGAATCTATATAGAACTTTGGATAGTATGGCCATTTTGACAATATTGATTCTGCCTATTCAAGAGCATGGGAGATTTTTCCATCCTCTAAGGTCTTCTTCAATTTCTTTCTTTAGTGTCCTATAGTTTCCATTCTAGAGGTCTTTTACCTCTTTTGTTAAATTGATTCCTAAATATTTTTTTTGAGGCTATTGCAAATGATGTAGTTTTCCTAATTACTATTTCAGAGGACACATCACTGATGTATAGAAATCCAATTAGTTTATGGTTGTTGATTTTATATTCTGCCAGTTTGCTGAATTGATTTATTATTTCTGGTGGAATTTTTTAGATCCTCTAAGTATAGAATCATGTTGTCAGAAAATAATGATAGTTTGAGTTCTTCTTTTTGAATTAATATCCCTTTAATTTTTTTGTCTTTATAATTGCTCTGGCTAATGTTTCAAGGACTATATTGAACAGCAGTGGTGAAAGAAAGCATCCCTGTCTTGTTCTTGTCTTTAGAGGGAATGATTCCAATTTTTCTCCATTTAGGATGATGTTGGCCTTGGGTTTAGCATAGATAGCTTTTATGAAGTTGAGGTATGTTCTTACTATCTCTAGTTTTTCTAGTGTTTTGAATATAAAAGGGTGCTGTATTTTGTCAAATTCTTTCTTTGCATCAACTGATAAAATTATATGAATCTTATCTGTAAGTCTATTGATGTAATGGATTACGTTTATTGATTTCCATATGTTGAAACAAATTTGCATCCTTGGAACGAACCCCACTTGATCATGGAGTGGTATTTTTTTAATATGTTTTTGTATGCGACTTGCCAGAATTTTATTGAGAATTTTTGCATCTATGTTCATCAGGGATATTGGTCTGAAATGTTCTTTCTTTGATGTGTCTCTGTCTGGTTCTGGCATTAGGGTGATACTCGCCTCATAGAATGAGTTTGGAAGGGTTCCCTCTTTTTCTATTTCATGAAATAGCTTGAGAAGTATTGTTATCAATTCTTCTTTGTAGATTTTGTTGAACTTGGCTGAGAATCCATCTGTTCCTGGGCTTTCTTGGTTGACAGGCTTTTGATGGCATTTTCTATTTCCTTGCTTGAAATTGATCTGTTTAAGTTATGTATCACCTCCTGGTTCAGTTTGGGTAGGTCATATGCCTCTAGAAATTTTTTGGTGTCTTCAGGGTTTTCCATTTTACTGGAGTATAAATTTTCAAAATAGTTTGCAATTATCCTTTGTATTTCAGTAGTGTCTGTCATGATATTTTCTTCTTCATCACAAATTTTAGTAATTTGGATTTTCTCTCTTTCTTTTTATTAGGATGGCTAAGCGTTTGTCAATTTTGTTTATTTTTTCAAAGAACCAGCTTTTTGTTTTGTCAATTTTTTGAATTGTTTCTTTTCTTTCAGCTTTGTTGATTTCACCCCTGATTTTAATTATTTCCTGTCTTCTACTTCTTTTGGTGTTGGTTTGTTCTTCTTTTTCTAGGGCTTTGAGATGTCAAAGTCATTTATTTGTTTTTTAGGGCTTTGAGAGTCAAGTCATTTATTTGTTGATTTTTTCTTTTTCTAATGAATAAGCTTAATGCAATGAACTTTCCTCTTAGCACTGCCTTCATAGTGTCCCAGAAATTTTGATATGTTGTATCAGAGTTTTTATTTACTTCTAAGAATTTTTTAATCTCATCCCTGTTGTCTTTTTTTATGCATGCATCATTAAGTAGCATATTATTTAGTTTCCAGGTGTTGGAGTAGTTTCTATTTTTTAATCTGTCATTGATTTCTAATTTTGTTCCATTTGGTCAGATAGGATGCAGGGTAGTATCTGTATTTTTTTGTATTTGCTAAGACTTGCTATGTGACATAACATATGATCTATTTTGGAGAAGGATCCATGTGCTGCTGAGAAAAAAGTTTATTCACTCATTGATGGAAAGAATACTCTACATATGTATGTTAAGTCTAAATTATTGATTGTTTTATTGAGTTCTATGTTTTCTTTGTTTAGTATTTATTTGAAAGATCTATCCAGTGGTGAGAGAGCTGTGTTAAAGTCACCGAGTATTATTGTGTGGTGGCCTATTTGATTCTTGCTGTTGAAAAGTATTTGTTTGACATATGTAGATGCCTCATTGTTTGGGACATAGATATTTATGATGGTTATGTCTTGTTGAGGTATGTTTCCTTTAAGCAGTATGAGATGACCTTGTTTATCCCTTTTCACTAACTTTGGTTTGAAGTCCATTTTATGTGATCTGAGGATGGAAACTCTTGCTTATTTACATGGTCCATGTGAGTGATATGTTTTCTTCCACTCTTTCACTTTCAGTCTGTGGATGTCTTTTCCTGTGAGATGAGTCTCTTGAAGGCAGCAGGTTGTCAGGTTCTTTTTTTTTTTAATCCAATCTGTTATTCTATGTCTTTAAATTGATGAGTTTAGGCTTATTATTGAAATATTCACATTCAGGATTATTATTGAAATATGATTTGTAGGGGCTGGGATTATGGCACAGTGGTAGCATGCTCGCCTAGCACGCATAAGGCACTGGGTTCAATCCTCAGCACCACATAAAAATAAAATAAAGATATTCTGTTGCCTATAACTAGAAAATAAACATTACAAAAAAAAGAAATATGATTTGTAATCTTGGTCATTTTGGTTTATTTTTGGTTTTTACCCTGACTTCGTTTCCCCTTTGATTGGCCTTTTTCTTTTCTTTTCTTTTTTAAATTTAGATCCTCTATTTCTATATTTTCATTGTTGGTTATCATTTCCTCCTCATGGAATATTTTGTTGAGAATGCTGGGTGGTGCAGGTTTTCTTGCTGTAAATTCTTTTAAATGTTTTTTTATCATGGAAGGTTTTTATTTTATCCTCATATCTGAAACTTAATTTTGGTAGATATAAGATTCTTGATTTGCAACTGTTTCCTTTCAGAGCTTGGTATATGTTTGTTCATGGTCTTCTGGCTTTTAGGGTCTGGGTTGAAAAATCAGCTTGAGATTCAAAGTGGTCTCCCCCTATATGTAATCTGATTCCTCTCTCTCGTGGCCTTTAAAATTCTATGCTTATTCTATATGCTGGGCATTTTCATTATAATGTGACTTGGTGTAGATCTGTTGTAATTTTGTACATTTTGTTGCCTATAGGCTTCTTGTATTTGATTTTCTAATTCAATTTTTATGTTTGGGAAATTTTCTGATATTATTTTATTGAAGAGATTGTGCATTCCTTTGATTTGAAACTCTCTGCCTTTTATCCTGATAAATCTTAGATTTGGTCTTTTGATGCTATCCCATATTTCTTGTATGTTCTGTTTATGGTTTCTTACCATCTTCACTATGTGGTCAACTTTATTTTCAAGATTGTATATTTTGTCTTCATTATCCAAGGTTCTGTCTTCCAAGTGACCTAGTCTGCTGGTAATGCTTTCTATCGAGGTTTTTTATTTGGTTTATTGCTTCATTTGTTTTGAGAATTTCTGATTTTTTTTCACCATTTCTAACTTGTTCTTAAAGTTCTTTCGCTACCTGTATTTGCTCCCTCATCTCTTTATTGGAGTGATCAATTTTTGCCTGTATTTGCTCAAGTCATTCTTTAATTTGTAGATTATTATAATTACATACATTCTGAATTCTTTCTCTGACATTTCATCAACTGTACTGTCAATGGATTTTATTATTATAGTATCTTGGTTTTGGGGGAGCCCTATATTCCCTGTTTATTCATGTTCCTTATGTATCTTCTGTTCTTGCAATGCCAATCTGAGTTATTGCATTTTCCATCCTATAATCTTCTAGTGACCCTACAGATTACCTGTATCTCACTTTGGAGTTCACTTCCAGTCCCCAGCAGTTGTTCTCAGATGGACACTACTGCCACTAAAGATTGTGTCAGAAGTAGTGGAGGCTATTCAAGATGGCAGTGAGGGTGGCCCAAGACGGATGCAAACACTTTCAGAGATGGAGCTAAAAGGGTGGGACTTACAATTGCTTTGAGCTAATTGATTGGAGATTCAGCACTGTGGCATGCTGAGCTCTGGCAAGCTGCTGCCTCCAGGCCCTGTCTCTTGTCCCAAGGTGGAGGCTACTACATGGGAAGAGCTATGGCAATGGGTGCAGTGTCCCAAATGGATATAGGAAGTGAGAAACAGAATTATTCTCCACTTTGTGCAGGGGTGGTCCTGGGCCTGCGCTTTCACACAATCCTGTAATGGTGGTCCTAGGCCTAATCTTGGTCTGGACTCCATCAGAGGTCCCAAGTGAGGGCCTGAAGCTTAGCCTGTGCTTCTGCTGGTTTGCAGAGTCTGGTGCAGAACTTGAGGTGGTCCTGGGCCTCACTTAGACCCAGGCTCCCTCAAGGGTCCCTAGAGGCAGTCCTGTGCCTGAGTCTGGGTTCCTTCATGGGTCAGCTGATTGGTGGGTAGCAGTCTTTGGACTGACCTTTGTTGGGCTCCCGTGGAGGTCCCCGGACGTGGTCATGGTCCTTGGTCTGTGCTCCTGCGGGTCGTCAACGGTTCTGGCATAGAACTGGGGGCAGTTCCAGGATCTTTTTTCTTTTTTTTGGTACATTAGTTTACTTAAGCATGGAATTCAATATGATATATTCATAAATGCATATAGCATAATTTGATCAATGCCAATACCTAGTATCTCTTTTTCCTTATTTCCTCCCTACCCTGATACACTTGCTCTATTCTATTGATCTCTCTTCTATTAGTATTATTCTTATTTTAAATAATGTATTACAATTCATGGTGCTAAATACATAAACACAGCATAATTTGGTAGATTTTATTGCCTAGTATATCCCCATATATTCATCCTTTCTTGTTGATCACCTTCCTCTACTCTATTTTCATGAGATCTACCTTTTGGGATTTATTATTATTATTATTATTATTATTTCTCTCTCTCTCTCTGTCTCATTGATAAATATGAGAGAAAACATTTGACGCTTGCCTTTATGAGTCTAGTATATTTCAGTTAGCATGATAGTCTCAAGTTCCACCATTTATCTGAAAATGACATAATTTCATTCTGTATACCTGAGTAAACCCCATTGGCCATATATAACACATATTTTTATATATTGAGTTGTCAGTGGACCAAGTCTTGTTCCATAACTTGACTATTGAAAATTGCACTGCTATAAATATATGTACATATGTATCATTATGCTGGTTTTAGTTATTTTAGAATAAATATCAAAGTGTAAAATAGTTTTGTCATATGATGATATGGTTTGTCATAGTCTTTTGAGGAATCTCCAAACAGCTTTTTGAAGTTGTACTAATCTGCAAATCCATCAAAATTATATCAGTGTATCTTTCCCCCCACAACCTTGTCACCAAAATTTTGTTATTTGTATTCTTTTTGATTGCATTTCTTACTGTAGTGAGATAACTTCTCAGTGCACTTCTGATTTTTATCTCCTTGATTGCTAAGGATATTAAACAGTTTTTCATTTAAGTGTTGGCCATTTATTGATTTGATCATTAGATTTTGGTTGCTCTTTTAAGAAATGCCAATTTAGATCTTTGGCACATTTATTGATTTGGTCATTAAATTTTTGGTATTAAGAAGTTTTGTTTGGCTTTTTTTTTTTTTTTTGACTTTTTATATATCTTGGATGCTAATCTGCTATTGGATGTGTAGCTGGCAAAAATTTTCTCCCTATATGTAGTTGTTCTCTTGACGCTTTTGTTTCCTTTGCTATGAAAAATCGTTTTAATTTAATGTTATTCTACTTATTACCTCTTGTTTTTCTTTTTTGAGCTTTAAAATATTATTAAGGAAACTAGTCCCAGCAACAAATATGTTGGAGTATGGTTCTAAATTTTCTTTCAGAATTTTTAGTGTTTCTGGCTTAATTTCTAGGTTTTTAACCTGAACTGATTTGTGTGAAAGATGAAAAGTAGGGATCAAGTTTTATTCTTCTACATATTGATATACAGTTTTCTCAAAATCATTTATTTTTAACATTTTTAGGTTATCTTTTTTCCAATGTATGTTTTTGGCACCTTTGTTAAGAATCAAATGATTTTATCCATATGGATTCACTTAGTCATCTATTCCTTTGGTCTTCATGTTGGTTTTGATGCCAATAGCATGCTGTTTTTGTTACTATAGCTCTTTAGTATAATTGGATATCAGGTATGCTGATATGATAAGTTAATGTTGAGCATAACTCACCATTGCTGAGTATTGCTTTAATTATTCTTTGTCTTTTATTCTTCTCTATTAATTTAAAGACTTTTTTTCTAGTCCTCAAGGAATTTTATTGGAATTTTGACAGGGATTGTGTTGAATCTGTATATTGATTTTGGTAATATGGCCATTTTGATAATATTAATTTTGCCTATACAGGATCTTGGGGGTTCTCTCCATTTTCTAAGATCTTCCTAAGTTTCTTTGTTCAGTGTTCTACATTTCTCATTATGTAGGTCTTTTACCTCCTTAGTTAGATGTATTCCCAAGGTCTTTTTGTTTTGTTTGTTGTTTGTTTTGAGACTATTGTTAATATAAATTTTTTCTTGATTTCTTTCTTAGTGGATTCATTATTGGAGTATAGGAAAGTCATTGATTTTTGTATGTTAACTTTATATTGTATCCCGCCATTTTGCTAAATTTGTTACTAGATATAGAAGCCTTCTACTTGTAGGATCATGTCATCTGCAAACAGATGCAGTTCACATCTTCTTATTTGTATTTCTTTAATTTCTATTTCTTGTTTGATTGGACAAGAGTTTAAATAACTCTGTTGAATAGACGTGGTCACAGTAGATATTCTTGTCTTGTTTATAATATTACAGGAAATGCTTTCAGTTTTGTTCCATTCACTATGAATGTTGGCTTTTAGTTTCTCATATCCAGTCTTTATAATGTTGTGGTAATTACCTTCTATCTCTAGTTTCTTTAATATTTTTAACATGGATGGGGGAAGAATTTTGACAAAGACATTTTCTGCATCTGTTTAGATGATCATGTAATTTTTGGCTTTAGGGTCTATTTATGGGATGCTTTACCATTTTGCATTACTGACATGATACATTTTGATCATGATGTACAATTTTCTTAATTTTTGTTAATTTGTTTGTGTATGTGTGTGTGTGTGCATGTTTCTGGGAATTGAACCAGGGCCTTGTGTATATAAAGCAAGCACTCTACCAACTGAGCTATATCCCCAGCCCCTCAATGTGTTTTAAAATGTGTTTTGATAGCATTTTATTAAGCTTTTTACATCCAAGTTCATCAAGAAAATTAGCCTGTGTTTTCCTTGATATGTTTTTATCTGGTTTTGTTATAAGGATGATTATGGTTTTATAGAGAGAATTTGAGAGCGTTCCCTCTCTTTATATTTTATGGAATAATTTGAAGACAGTGGCATTATTTCTGTTTTAAAAGTCTAATAATACTCAGTTTAGAATTCATCTGGTTCTGGGCTTTTTGTTTGAAAGGCCTTTAATTGCTGCTTCAATCGCCTTCCTTAATATTAGTCTGTTTAGATTTTCTATATCCCCTTGGTTCAATTTGGGTAGGTCACATGTGTCTAGAAATTTGTCAATATATTTTAGATTTTCCAGTTTTTTGGAATATAGTTTTCAACTATTCCCTGATTATTCTATGAATTTCAGAACTGTCATTGGTGATATCTCCTTTTTCAGTGCTAATCTTATTAATCTGAGGCTTTTCTTTCTTTTAGTTTGGCTAGGAGTTTACCAATCTTTTAAAAGAACTGATTATTTATTGTGTTTACCAATCTTTTATCTTTTAAAAGAACTGATTATTTATTGTGTTGATCCTTTGTATTTTTTATTCTCTATTTCATTAATTTCATATTTCTTCTTAATTATTTTTTGTCTTCTATTTGTTTTGGAATTAGTTTCTTCTTGGTTTTCTAGAATCTTGGGATGTAGCTTGAGATCTCTCTTTTTTATGTAGTCACTTAATGCTATAAACTTTCCTCTTAGATGGACCTTCATGATGTTCCAGAGATTTTGGTATTTTGTGACACTATTCATATTTATTTCTAGAAATCTAAAATTTCTCCTATTATTTATTCCTCTTTGTTCATTTTCTTTTGCTTATGTTATGTCTATAATTTTCTCACTGTTGATTTCTAATTTTATTCCATCATAATCTGATAAAATGCACAGGATTATATTTATTATTTTTATATTTCCTAAGACTTGCTTTTTAATATAGAGTATGGTATATTTTGGAAAAGATTTCAAAATTTTCTGAGAAGAAAGTAAATTCAGCTGTTGTTGAAGGAAATATTGAATAGATTTCTGTAATGTTCACTTGTTATATGATATTATTTAGGTCAGAAGTGTCTTAATCATTGATTTTATGTCCATATGCCCTGTCTGTTAGTGAGACTGATGTGTTGAAATCAGGCAATGTTATTGAATTGAAGTTTATGTGGAACTTAAAGTCAGAAAGTGTTTGTTTTATGTAAGTAGGTGCACTGATTTGGGGATATACATATTTAATATTATATCTTCTTGTTTGATTTTTTCCTTTACATAGTGACCTTCCTTGTGTCTTCTGATTTTTTTTAATTAAATCTGCTTTGTTAGATATGAGAATAGCTAGTACTGCTTGTTTTCAGACTTTATTTGCATGGAATAAAATTGTCTATACTTTCACTTTCAGACTGGATGTCTCATAAGAGATGACTATATTGCAAACATCATACAGTTGTCATGTTTATTATGCAATCTGCCAGTCTATGTCTTTTAGAGTTGAGATCATTTATTTTATGAATAATTCTGGATTTTTTAAAAATTTTATGTCATTTTGGTTTGTTCTTCATGTTTAACTTGTTCTTAATTTAATTTACTTAACTTCTTTTCTAGAAAGTTTCATCAAATTTAGAGCTCTGAGGTTTGTTTTTGAGTTCTTCTGTGTTAATATTTCTTTAAGTACTTTTTGTAGTGCTAGATTAGTGGTCATAAATTTTTTATTTCTTTAATTCATCCTTATCATGGAATTTTTTATTTCTGATTCTATTATGAATGATATTATAATATACAGTTTGTTGAGGAATGTGACATTTCCTGTACCCTCATGCCAGACAGGGGCTGCAGGTAGATTGCTTTTTGTCCAAGAAAGCATGTGGTGAGTCAGTACAGTGCGCTCATTTTATAGAATTATTCTCAACCACATGTTCCCACCATCTCCATCTATTTTTCCCCTTATGTCATCATCCCATCTGAAGTAAACTGGTGGTGTTGAAAACACCAGCCAGGTCTTGATCTGCTCTTTCTTGTCCTATGTTCAAAGTGACCAAATATCTACGTGTCCATGCTTCTTTTACTGTCCGATATTGAATTTCAGTAAATTCTCTCTGTAGTCTACCTCACAGAGAAGCAGTACTGCTGCTACTTGAATCCTGAGAACAACTGGAAAATATAAACTTCCTCTAACCTAACAATTTTTCTTCTTCCTCCTTCTCATTTATCTTATTAGTTTGGACAAGGGGAAAAAAAATAGCTGCCAGGTGTGGTTATACATGTCTGTAATCCCAGCACTTTGGGAGGCTGAGACAGGAGAATCACAAGTTCAAAGCCAGCCTCAGCAAGGGCGAGGCACTAAGCAACTCAGTGAAACCCTGTCTCTAAATAAAACACAAAATAGGACTGGGGATATGGCTCAGTGGTTTAGTACCTCTGAGTTTAATCCTCATAACCCCCTCCAAAAGCAATAGCCAAAAGCTTTTATAAATAATAGAGATATTTATGCAGCATACACGAACACAGAATGTCACCATGACTTTCTTCCTATAACTCTACATTTATAGAAAACTCAGTTAAAAATAGATCACAAAGTTATCATTATAATATGTAACATTTTTAACTTCAAAAAATGCTTCATGTATCAATATTAAAATCCTTTTCTCTGATTTTGTCTCTCAATTTTTGGTGTCTGCTTTACCAGTGGCCAAGACATATACTTAGAGTGAAAATGGACACCATAGAATTCAATTACTCATAAATTTGAGTGGTTGTATTGTGGAGGTTGCTGCTCTCCTTTATCAGAGGCTTATGTGTAATTCATGGAATTTATGGTGCCATAGATGATAAGAATGTTTCATATTTTCAAAATCACTAAAAATAATAAAGTCAATGTTAAGCTAGAATCCAATGACATATTAAAATATATTAGTATTCTAATTTATACTAATTGAATGAACATTTTATAGTTTTAAATACTACTATGATCAAATACCATTCTTGTGTACACAAAAATAAATTTTAAGCAAAAATATTTACTTAGGAATTTCTAAAAGTTCTTCACATTCAAATCCAGATCCTGTGGCACAGAATATTTGTTATTCTGATCTTTCTCATTCTATCATCCCATATTTATAAACATCATTAGTGATGCTGCTTTTGTTAATGTTTCACTCTTTCCTCCTCAACAATGAGGTTAAGATTTCCTAATTCTCCTAAAGTCTTACTGAGAATAATAATAGGAACATTTTGCTTTGCTAAACATACAGGGAGGTTTCTGATTTAATGTGGAGAACCTTATTCATCCTGTTATCATCAATACTGACAGACTACTTCAAGACTAGGAAGTATGGCTTTACCAGGGGCCCATACTAGGGATGTTAGGACCTTTGATATGTTAGCCTGAAGGGAGGATGCCAATGAACCCATGGGAAGCTCAGTAAGAATGGAATTCATGCTTTTGGAGGCTGAGACAGGAGAATCGCAAGTTCAAAGCCAGCCTCAGCAATGGTGAGGCGCTAAGCAACACAGTGAGACCCTGTCTCTAAATAAAACACAAAAAATAGGGCTGGGGATGTGGCTCAGTGGTCAAGTACCTCTGAGTTCAATTCCTGGTACCAAAATATATATATATATATAAAATTCATCCTAATGGGATAAGAGGGGACTCAAAGTTTCAGCTAATTTTCTAAATCACCAACATGAGCCATTTTTCCAGAGGAATTTTTAGTACATTTCATTCCTTTCATCCTATCTTCCATTCTGACAACCATCTCACTCTGGTAGTTTGTTGGTAACAGCAGGTTACAGACAAAAATTTGCACTCATATTCCTTTCTTGAGTGAACTGCCAATGATTTGTTGATTAAAGCATTGTAGGTTAGAGCTTTCATGCGTTATCAGGAATATTAAACATGTTCATAATAATTGTATTTGGATTGTCTCCTACCTATTATTTATTGTAAGAAACCACAGAATGTAAAGTATAGCATAATAACAAATCTTGCCAAAATATTAATAATATACATATGTTAGTTTCTTCAAAATATTTGCTTTTTACACTTTCTCTGCTCAATGTAAATTTAAAGAAAGAAAAATCTATAATAATCTCATTCAAATTTACATACTTAGAACATGTCCAGAGCTGCTTTCCTCTGTTACATCCTTCTGCGGTTATATTCTGCCTCACCTTTAGCCCAGAGCTATGGAGCCAGCTGATTATGAACCAAACCTCTAAAACTTTGAATCAAAGTAAACTTTTTATTCCTCTAGATTGTTCTTTTTTTTTTTTTTTTGATACTGGAGATTGAATTCAGGAGCCCTCGACCACTGAGCCACATCCCCAGCCCTATTTTGTGTTTTATGTAGAGACAGGGTTTCACTAGGTTGCTTAGCGCCTCACGGTTGCTAAGGCTGGCTTTGAACTCGTGATTCTCCTGTATCAGCCTCCCTAAGTGCTGGGATTACAGGCTTGCGCCATCGTGCCTGGCTCTAGATTGTTCTTGTTAGGTATTTTGGTCACAGTGATGAAACCTGACTAAAGGAGAAATTAATGTTACAAAGTCAGAAATCTACTAAAATTTAAAAAGATAAAGTGATATTTTTGTCTCAGGATTGCTCATTAGTTGTACTGTTTTGAAGCAATAAGAAAGGCTATTTTCAGTATCCTTCAAAGTCTGAGGATTTCAATGAGAAAACCTCACCAGTTGAGAAGCCCATGTAGGCACTGCTAATTTGTCTTTACAAAGTTCTGCATTCCCAAGGGGAGTGATAATTGCCTAGGAATGTAGCATATAAACTAGGTACCTTCTCAGGTCTCAAAGTTTAGATAAAACTTATCTCGGTTAAACAGAACACAATGAGGCTCAAGTAGCTTTATTTTCTAAGTATAGTAAGAGGTTAAGTCAGTTTTCAATCCATGCTTCTTTAATTCTATCCTATCATCACAGACACATGGTGTTCTTAATTAGCTTTACTCCGAAGGGGCAATTAAAGAATTACCCTTTAATACTAATTGTTAGAGGCAGAGCTTTGCAATAGCTTCTTTCAGTCCAAATTCTATGTTTATTTCATATTTTCCACCTACCTTTAACCTATGCTTGAATTTTCTCAGTTATCCTTTTATGGTGGGGCTTTTCAGGTTCTGTTCATTTAATTCTCATGTCTATTTGTTCTCTTTCTGTGTCTTTCTTAGACACAACAATCAATAAAAGCTTATTTCCTTCAATTTAAGAAAAAACAATTTGACTAAACAGTTTAATAATGGGTAGGGTGGCTATGTACACTATTGTGTTATACATGGTATTTTCAGGATATGAAATATCTTAATTGATTATTTTATTATTATATTAATTACTTTCATTTTTTCTCTCAATTTTTCTTTTCTAGCTCAAATGCTATATTTAGATATTTATTCTCTTTGTGTAAAGTTTATTTTTAACTAACCTGCAGGATCACTCTGAAAGTGGCAATGGAAAGTCATATTCCCTTAAGAAGGATTTGTGCCTCAATAAAAAGAAGTCCACTTTCCATTTCCTGAGCCAAATGTGAGACCTGGAAATTGATGAGACCCAAAGTACAAGAAATACTTCATTAGAGAGTTAGAAGTCACTACCAAGGAGACAAAGAAAATGGATGAGAATCCACACAAATTACAGGTCTCTTAAACTCTGAATAGGTTCTGTATAAAGATACCAATTTTCCAGTTGAAAAGCTGTATTGTTTATGGTCATCTATATTATCAAGCCCCATGAAGAACAAAAATTATCTCACAGTCTCGTTTGCTCTCAACTGTACCTTCCACACAATTGTTCCATCCACATTTCGAAATGCTGACCAGATTTTTATATAATACTTATTTTGATTAAGTTTCTCGACAGTTGCCCAGTTAAACCCCCAAAGGTTATCGAGTACAGTGCAATGTTGAGTTTGAAACTAATTTAATTCAAAGAAAGTGATGAACAATGGTATGATTTCCCAGAAGGAGAAGGAATTTCTGTTGAGTTCTGGCTCTTTATTTTTTCTTACAAATGAGTCTTCCTGCAATCATTACAGTTAGAATATCATATTTGGATTTGAAAGAGCAAGCTTTAATAATTTTATGAGTCTTTGATATCTTTTTCCAGAAAAAAATTGCTATGCTCATATTTAAAATGGAAAAACATATACAGGATTAATATGATCTTGTTTTGCTTTGTATCCAAAATATTCTCTGTTATGGTATAAAAACCTCAGAAGTTAGTACATAGTGAAATTAATCAGTGAGGAGAGCAAAGATGTCATTTCCATTCTCACACAGAGCAGCTAGACTCAGGCTCTGTTCATGATATTTATTATGTCTCCACAATAATTTTAAATAATTCTTAGGGGGACATATCACATAAATAGCCATCCAGAAACCCAGGAGACTAACCAGCATAAGTAAGTTTTCTAGAATGTCTTCAATGGCAATGTTTGTAAAAGATCTCAGGAGAGAGAGAATGGGAGGCAAGCAGAGCAGCTGACAGATTATGAGTTGTCATTTTTGGAAAGGAATTTATGCTAAGCAGAGTTATTTTCAGGAATGAGTTCTTGTAGTCAATTATATCCATTTAAATATAGTCACTGTGTAAAACATGTCTTCATTGGTTTACTCTGAGTTCTTTAAATCCTCTAACCTATTTAACACCACACATCTTAAGAAAAAAAAAGAAAAAATAGCATCTGCCTGTCCCAAGCACTCATATATCCAAAGTATTATATTCCTGAATGCAATGCTTTCACTTATAACTGTATTATATTTAACACATATAAACCGCAATAATGTAATCAATAATTGATGTTGACAAATTGTTCACTACTATGACTATTTCAAGTCATATTTCCCATATCACATAATAATATATTGCTCTATATTCTTACCCATATTTGTCAATGTCAGAATTTGTTCTTTATATATTGGGAAAATAAAAAAGGTATATCTCATTATTACATAGTTTGCATTTTCTTAATTGCTAAAAGACTAAAAACTTTTATATATGCTTGTATTTGCCTATTTTCTAATAGTTTGCTTTTTTCTATTGATTATGAGGAGAGACAGAAGTAAATACATGTGGTATTTATCCTTCAATATTTATATGTGCCACAAATATGTGCCCTGAATTTGAGACCAATTATCTTTTAGTTTCACCTTTCATAAAGTGTGGATTTTAATCTAACCTCTCTATTATTTGGCTATTTGTGTCCTAATCAAGACAATATTTTCCATCTTATTATCATAAATATAAATGCTTATATTGCTATCTTTTTTAATGAACATTTTGGCTCTTTTTATTTAAAAGATTAATGCAAATGAATTGATTTTTCCAGGTGGTTTCAATTTGAGAATCAGTTGTCCCAGAGTATTTTTTTACACCTATTTCTTACCCTCAGACTCCTGCACTGCAGGTTGGATGGACAAATACAATGTATGTGTGGGATCCATCAGGTATCTGCATTTTGCTCAGAATATTTGTCACTACACCAACAATTCACTTTATTAATTACTGTAGTTGATGTCAGGTAAGGCAAGTCTTCCAATCCCCTTCCTTTTCAAAGCATCCTTGCTTATCTTGGACTACATGTTTTTTCTATATAAAATTTAGCACAGATTCCTTTGATTCTAATAAAAATATTTTTTGAATATTTTACATTATGGCTTAACATGGAAAATTTACATCATTACTATACTGATATATATCATATATCACTCAATTTATTTTGGTTTTATTTATTTTTAAAATAAATTAATATTTTTCCTTAAATGTTTAAGTATTCTTTGTAAAATTTAATGCTAGATATCTGTCCATGTGATTATTTAATTGGTATCACTATTAAAACAATATTTTCAACTGTTAACTATAGATGTATAAGAATTACAATTGTTTTGACTTTTATAGTTAATTATGTATCCAAAAGTTGTTACTATGCCATTTTACTACTCTCAATGATTTATCTTTAGATTACCTTATTTTTTTAATGTAAACAAATAAATAAGTGCATATTAATGTGTAAATCGTTAAACTTATCTACATGAACCTTCTGTTTGGTATTTTATTTAAAATCCTTTGGGGAATTTTTTTCCCCTAATTTTAGAAGTTTCTTTATTAAAGATCTGTGGACAGAAAATTCTCAATTTATCTTACTAAATGATAATGAACATAAATAAGTGTGTCCAGCAATTTTCTAGTCATCTGTTTTTCTTTCCTCTTCTTAGCTTTTCTTAAGATTTTCAGTGATGATATACCTAGATCAAAATTTCTATTTATTCTTGTAGATATTCAGGAGATGTATGGAACTTGAGGATTGGTGTCTTTCATTATTTGGGATACATCCACAGCCTTTCTCTCGCTTTCTCTCTCTCTCTCTCTCTGTCCTGAGGATTGAACCCAGGAGTACTTTATCACTGAGTCACATCCCCAGCCCCTTTTTATTTTTTCATTTTTGAGACAGGAACTTGTCAAGTTGCTTAAGCCCTTGATAGCTTGCTGAGAATGGCTTCTCACTTGCAAACCTCCTGCCTCAGCCTCCAGAGCTGCTGGGATTACAGGTCTGCACCACTGTGCCTTGCCAGCAGCCTTTGTCTCTTAAAACATTGCCGCCCCTGCCTATCTTTTTCTTTGCATGTGTGCTAGTTTGAATGCTAATCATTTTACAGCATTTCATTCAACTCTCTGTATTTTCTATAGTTCTCTCTTTTTTCATCTTTTTGTGTACTTATCTTCTGTTTTGTGTTATTCTTCATGTCTGTTTTCCAGTTTGTTCTTAATTTGATTGTGTTTAATGCCCCATTTCTTGTGTTTCCTAAGGGGCAAGGTGGTGGTGGTGTTTTTCTTTTTCTTTTTTTTAACTTCACTGATTTTATTTTTTCTTTCTAGAACATCTATGATTTTCATTTTAATGGGTTTGGCCATTTTTGACAATGTTTTGTTTTTAAACACATGCCATATCTTGTTTGTTTTGTTTTTTCCTCTTCATATATGTAAAGCAATCATTTTACATTTCAATATCTGCAAATTCTATTTTATGGTTACCTTCCCCATAGAGGATTTACAACCTCTTCTGCAGGCCACAAGTTCTACACACTTCAAATTAATGCAAGACTTTGGATTTGTCTTTATCTTTCAGGTTTAGAAATTGAAACCCTAAATCCAGATGATGAAGAGCTGAATGTGAGTTCCAGGGTTTGATTTTCAATTGTTTTCCACTTAAATTGTAGGATAAAAAGAAAAGTTGCTCAGCTGTGTTAATTTTCTAAAGCCATTCTTTTTCTTATCTTACTCTCTCATAGAAGGAAAAGGTTTTTAAAAATTGTCTTTAGGTGTAGATTTTTAGCTCCAGCTTTCCACTTTTGAAGGGCTGGAGGAACTGCTAAGATGCCAGGAATGGTAGTTAAAAGTCACATTTCTGTTGTTGGTACTGGCAAATGCTTTCAAGTTTCCCATCAGTTTTTCAGTTTCCTCTTTATATTTATCCCTCCTCTTGAAAATAATCTTATTTTTTTTCCGCTTAGCTATCTATTTATAATGATTTTTTAAAATTCATTGTGTAGTAATTCTTTATAATTGGTAGCAAAGATGTGCCCCCAGAATCCTCAGTCTGCCATTCGCTGGCAACTGAAATTCCCTGATTTGGTCTCTATTTACTTTCTCTTCACTTTGCATCTGTGTTTTTGACACCACAGTCTTACCTTTATGACCTCAATTTTGATTCCTATCTCTGTCCCCCATCCTTATAATGCTCACATTTAGACCTTGGTTCACAGAATGTGTTTTGTCTTTGCCCTCTTTTTGAGATTTAAAATTATTTTTGTACTTTTAAGACTCTGAATCTAAGGTACACAAACCTCACTGTAACAGAGATAATTACAAGGTCCTGTTCTTCAAGGGTGATTAATTCAAACTACCTATGCTTAATGGTTACTATAATGTTCTTTTTGACCCCTATGACTATAGTCAATCATTTGGCTACAACATGCTCATGACAAATAAATTTTGTTTTTATGGGATATGTATAAAACCAGTTTCAGTGCTGGAAACAAAATAAGAATCAAACAATGCAATTCATAACTGTGTATTTTTGGTGAGTGTAGGCAATAGTAATTAATTTACAATTTGACAAAATGTGAACTATATAAACAAAAATATCTCCACTGACTATATTTAAAACATATAAAGCAGATGTATAATAATAATATTTCACAATACATAATCCCTTTGTATATATTGGTCATTTATCAATTACAGCAACTCCATGAAATAGGCATCACTAATTTTATTTTTAGATCCTTTGTACAGATTAGTGAAATGAAACAGTAGATGTGGAATTTGTCTACCTTCTTATAGGCTATAAACTTTGAGCCAAAATTCAAACTCAGGCAGTCTGTCTTCAAAATCTGAACCTCTGTTCCTATGCCACTCAGCCATTCTGGGACATATATACAAACAGAATTGAATAAAGTATAGTATATAAAAGAAATGCTCAGTTGTGGTATGTCTCATCACGATGATTAGCAAGTATGAACACATTGTCTATGAACTCAAGACTTCCTTCTTACTATATTTCTGGGTTGTTTAAATGTTGGTTCCACACATTTATTCTCCTACACCAGAAATTTGAAACAACAGGCATTTTTCTTCACCCACTTCCTACATTCAATAGACTCCAAGTTTTGAAGATTTTTTATCTGAATTATTTCTTCTGGACATTCACAAATAGGTTCTTAGATGGCCTTCTAGCCTCTATACTCATTTGTCCATTTACTCTGCACATCAGGGAATTCATCACCAACGCACATCTTATGTTCATCCTCCTTCATATTATCTGACAATAACTATGTCTTTTAGTCAGAATAAAGCAAATGATCTTTATTATTTCACATAAGTTCATTTATTTTTCAATACTATTCCTTCCATATCCTAATATTAATTTTGTTCTTTTCTAATGTGAGAGTAAACTTATTTATAAACTTTTGGGTACAAAGAACTATGGCTATATAATCTTATAGCACTACATATGAACTCTTCTGTATCCAGCCAATTTTTTCTATGTATATCAGGCTCCTGTGAGTGAAACATTTTTCCTTCTGGTCATATATTTACTTGGTAGATAGTAACATACAGTAAATTACTTAATAACTTCTTAAGTTTAATATAAAATAAATAACTGCATGATGAAGAGGAGAAGGAGAGAACAAAGGAGATAAGGAATGGAGGAAAGAAGAGAAGAAAGAATAGGGTAAGAAGAAAGATTAAGAATGAATACAGGAGTGGATAACAGAGAATAGGATGTACAAACAATGAGGAAAAAAAAAAACAACTTTCTCACAACTAACTTTGATCAGATAGGTTGAAAGATTGCCTATCAAGAGATTCTTAGTCAGGTGTCAAGAAATACTAAATATCTTCAAAAGTTGTTTTATTTGCAAATATAATAATACTGTTACAGGGATTGTTCAGAAAGAAATATTCACTGTATTCATTCCTTGGATGACATAGAAGATAAGTTGATGTGGAGCTGGAATAAGGAGAGCCCAAATAGAGTATTCAACCAAAATGTGTGACAGTCTATCAGATACGAGGTATTGAAAATTACCTATCCATAATTAATCTGTTGAGAAGCATTTTTTCCATGTAATATTGTACTTGGTGCTTTACAAAGAAGACAGAGTTGAAAAGAAAGTCTAAGTCACAATTTGCATATTAAGCATTAAGAATATAAATTTCCTCATTTATACAGCAAAGCACATCTTTGGAGTTTTACTTAAAAATTTAACCTAAGATGAAGTGCTATAAAAGTTCCACTAAAAAAGAAGACATTGGGCTGAGTATATAGCTCAGTGGTAGAGTGCTTGATAGAGTGCTTGCACAAGGCCCTGTGTTCAATCCCCAGCACTATAAAAAAAGAAAAGAAAAAAAAATAAGACCCATAAAAATATATTCAAGAATGATATATTTAGTCTCTATCCATTCTTCAGGCTATTTATATACTAAGATACATTACATAAACCTTGCTTTTGCAGTCTTAAGCAGCTTAATGCCAACAAGAAATACTTTCACCTCAACCAAATTCTCCCTGAATTTTATTTAGTGAATATACAAGACACAGCTATATGAAGTATTATTTTCTATTGCATGAAGACCCATTTAAACAGCATTGTAAAATACATTTCTGAATAATGATTTTTAAAGACATGAATGTTAAATTAATATTTGCTATGGAAATTGGTGTTTCTTTAAAAGAGCTTTGAAAGGTGTTTTACTGTATTATATCTTGGCATTGCAGTATTTGTATGTACCTCCTTGCCTTTATCAAGAAAGTGGAGAATTTTCAATCAGAAAATTTATTAATGTACTGGAGCAAATACTTTGAGTCTCTTTAAATTTAAGTTATAATTGCAGTAACCAGTGCTGAAATTGAAGAAGCTAAATTGTTCAGGATTTGGAGTCCTACTATTTTTACTTGGACCACCAAGACTCCATTTAACTTGTAAATATGCTGTTTATTCAAGTTACTTTTTGTTTAAGGTAGATAAAATTGATTCTGTTGAAGTATTAATTTTTAAAAGCTTGAAATCAAAATATATTTTATAAATAACTGATGTCAATAATTGACAATTCTTCCTTCTACTAGTTTTTGATTTTCTATTTTCTGTTAAGAGTCTCACCAAAATTTTACCTTTTATTATGTGTTATTGTCTCAAATCCTCTTTGGAAATAAGTAGATATAATTTAAGGCTATTGTAAAAAAAATAAACTCTTAGATGATCCTTGAAATTATTGAATGAAAATGAAAAAGACAAATATTGGGAGGATTCTGACTGCTTTTTTCTTTTTTACATTTGTTTTGAGGATCAAAAAAATAGCTAAATAACAAGTCGATTAATATTTATTTGAATCCAGATAAGATAGTTATGGTTAAAAAGTGATCAGTTAGCCGGGCGCAGTGACGCACACCTGTAATCCCAGCACTTAGGGAGGCTGAGACAGGAGAATCACGAGTTCAAAGCCAGCCTCAGCAATGGCAAGGCACTAAGCAACTCAGTGAGACCCTGTCTATATAAAACACAAAATAGGGCTGGGATGTGGCTCAGTGGTTGAGTGTCCCTGAGTTCAATCCCCAGTACCAAAATAAAAAACAAAAACAAAAAACAAAACAAACTAATCAGTTATATCAAAGTAAAAAATACCCTATTATTTACACTAAAGGACATGTAACTGTATAAAATGCAAGGTCTTTGAAAAATTGTCTATCAGTATGGCAATATTTAACTGAAAACAGGATTTGGGATTTAGGCAGGACAAAAGAGATTTTATCAGAGGAAGGAATAGCAGGAATAAAGTAAAAGAAAGAAATTCTATGTTTTAGCCTAAAAACAATGAATACATTAATTCAGCTTGCATGCAGAGTATATGTTGAATATTCAATAAAGGAGGAGAATATGGAGAAGCAGTTTGAAACCACATTTGAAGAATTTTCACATGAAAGTAGATGGTACATATTATTCCCTTGAAATTGGTTTATTTGTTTATGATAATGTAAAGCAACTGAAGTAATTGAAGACAAGTTGGAAAAGCATAAAAGTGTAGGCATAGGTACACTTTTATTTACATATTTTGCACCTAGATTGCCAAACTAAGCCCTGCTCTTATTTTATTAAAGATCATTTCATTACATCTGTATAGACATGTGAGTATATACAAGCACACATACAATAATAATAAGAAAGGAAATTACATGGGATAGCCTAAAAATAGCAAATTCACTAATTAGTCTTCATAGTTTATATTTAATAAAAGAAAAAAGAGAAGTGCTTAGAGATCACATTTCCCAAGAATCATGACTTTTAAGTTTACGTTCATTTTACAAATAAATAGTCATCATACTGTACACTTCTTTTGGAACCAAACTTTCAAAAATACCAATGAATTATAGATATTTTCCCATCGCTTATAAGTACCCCTTGTATATTTATCTTGGATAACAGGAATGACTATAAGACAGGGAGATGAACATCTCATTCTTATTTTGAACATCTGCTTAAATAGGCCAATATTATTAGTCTGTTTGCCTGTCTACACAAAGAAAATGTGAATTATGGACACCAAGTGGAAAGAAAGGGTTATAGTGGGTTAGCCTATATTTTTATTTTCTGACTTAGCATGGAAAGTTGAATTTGACATGTACTTTTAACAGAACTGTATTATTTATAAATTATTTATTTATTAGTATATTTGACAATTACCACAATCCTGTGATTTAAGCAAGAGATAATTGTTATGTGCACTTTGCAGAAGGAGATTTCAAACCATTCTATGCTTAAGAGGCTTGCCCATACTTGCAATTTGTTAACACAGGACTAGATGAGGCATTTCTGAACACTATTCTTTCTTTCCTATTATAGCTTTGTCAGGAATCCAAAATGATTCATGAAAATTTCTATTTTCATATAGTGAAAATAATAGCAAAGCCAACATAATACAAAAAAACACAGCAATAAACACCAACATTTTATATTGCTTTATATTTCCCAAAGCACTTCAACACACATTAAAGACCATAAAACTGTTAAAGTGCGGTCACACAGATTTGTAACCATAAGCTCACCCAATTCTCTGCTTTGACAGGAGAGTTAACCTTGAAGAAAGCTAGTGACAATAGCTCTGCCCTTCTGTGATGAAGTGCTGGTTTAACAATGTCACACTATCGGATGCACATTGATATGTCAGGAACATAATGTGAATGTAATATGGAAATGGAAGCAGAGCAAGAATCCACGTCCTTTGCTGCAAAGGTAGCATACTGAAGGGATACTAGGTTTAATTCTACTATTGCATGTAATTTACTTTAGTTGAAAACTTAGGGTTTAGGATTTAGGCAGGGCTAAAGGAGATTTTATCAGAGGAAGGAACAGTAGAATTTTAAGTTTCAAATGTTTATAATTGAATGTCAGGTTAATCATGGCTTTAGAGAAGAAACACTTAGCTTATTTCATCAGAAATGCCAGCTATACCAATAATCTAAAAAACTGAGAAATACTTTCAACAAAATAACAATAACATTAATAATAATGATTATTATTACTATTAATAGTATTTTTATTATTTCTATTATAGTAAGCTTTATTAAAAGCTTTTTCAGACACTTTGTTAAGCATTTTCTTTAAGTAATGTGATTTAATTCTTAAAATAATCTAATGACTTTAGATTTGATAACTTTAAAAAATAATCAATTCTGAGAAGTTATATAATTTAATCAAAGTGGACGTAGAAAAGTGGCTGAATTTTCAGTCAAACACATTTATATTTGATTATGAAATTTGCTCAATATTCATAGTCACTGTAGCTAGATATGAAGCTAGAGGTCCTGAAAATACAGAAATCCAAGCTGGGCTTCCTGAATGTCTGGGAGTGCTATAGTAGAGCAACAGGCATGCCTCTTCTACTTCTTCATAAATGTAACACTTAGGTTTGTGTTTACATTCCACTCTGTGTTGGAATCAAACTTTAAAGAAAAACAAAAAAACAAAAAAAATCAGTGATTGTGAATGATATTCATGAATAGGATAACAGACAGGTACCTTGTTCTTTATTTAAGACCCATTCCAAACTGGGTGCTGTGGTGTGCACACCTGTAACTGAGGCAAGAGGACAACAAGTTCAAGGTCAGCCTCAACTATTTAGCTTGTCTCAGAATAAAAACACTAAAAATGGCTGCAGATGTAGCTCAGTGGTAAAATATCCCTGGGTTCAATTCCCTATAATACAAACAAACAAAAATTCCAGTTCCATTGGATTTTTCATCTTCCAATCTTCTCCTAGTGCTAGACCTTTTGAATCTATCAACTGCTACCTAGACTCAGCATCAATCAAACAGTTGTGTCTTAGGGCACATAATCTAGCATGTACTTGAATAGAGAATGACTCAGCCAGTTCTTACTGGTATAGTTTTCCTTGACTCTTTAAGATCACTTGTATATTAATCTCATTTCATAACTAAGTCAGTATTTCCCACAGGCCTAATTATGTTACCTGGGTTCCAATCTTTCTCTGTAAGAGCCATTACAAAGCATGCTAACCACAAGTTTATGGTCCTCTCATTCCTGAGCTAAATTTCACAAAATCAGGCAGCCATTAGAAAGTATAAGAATATTGCCATGACATTAGTAGTTAATTATCATTTATTAATGAAAGAATGAATTTTCTAATTACTTCAGCCAGACTTCATTTAGGAAATAAATTTCTAAATGTATCCCAATGTTCTGGGTGGTCAGAGAGAACTACCCGGGAAGGCCACTCTTCTTTGAGGCATTACTTCCTTATTTTAAAGGAGAAACCTCTATTTTTAGCACTTCCTACACTCACATAGTTGTACTAGCCTTGATCAGGCTCTAGATGACTGAGTTATATCATTTGAAGCATTAATTCTCAATACAAACTTCTGTAATAGTGTTACTTCAGCATACCTATGGTTGTCAACAATCATGGTAGGATTAAGTGAGGTTTTCAATTACTGCAGCAGTGAAACCATCGATATTAACCCATTATGTCACATCATTCCAGATAAGGCATACCTATAAAAAGAAATTGAAAAACAAATGTGTCATTTATGGTAACTTAAAATAAATATTAAATTTTAGATTTCTATTGTTTTAAGAAAAATAATAGAATCATTAGAGTGAAAAAAATATTTCCACATATATTAAAAATATTATATTAAATATATATAAGCAGAGATTATGATTGCCAACCCATTTTAACAAACCTGTGTCCATTTCTTTCTTTCTTTCATTTTTTTTTTTTTGGTGCCGATGATTGAATCTAGGGTTGTTTAAAAACTGAGCCACATCTCCAGCCATTTTTATATTTTATTTGGGTTTCACTGAGTTGCTTAGGGCCTTGCCAAATTGCTGAGACTGGCTTTGAACTTGCAATCCTCCTTTCTCATCCTCCCAAACTTCTGGGATTATAGGCATGACCCATAGTACCCAGCTACCCAAGTCAATTTTATTACCCAAGTCACAGAAATGAAAATTGGAACTCAGTGGGTTAAACTTTCCTAGAAGAATGGGACATTGGATATTCTTGTTTGTTCTAGAGTGAGTGCTAAATATCCCATCATGAGAAATGTGTTGTCTACGTGATATTATAGAAAATCTTCACTAAAATAATATAGCCTTGAGATTTTATCATTAAAAATACACTTTCCCACAATAACAGCTTGAAGGAATCAGAACTGAATGGAGAGCACACCAGGATGCTGTAGAAGAGCATGATGAAGGTTAAGTCTGGCACTCATTCAGGTCTATGTCAAAGTTACTGAGAAGGAATATGGGAGTGAACAGCGCACAGGGCTAATGGGGGATAAAATGAATGAAGCCATCTACATATTTTAATTCTTTTATTTATTTATTCATTCTACTTAAGTACACATGATAGCAAAATGTATTTTGATTCATTGTACACAGATGGAGCCCAACTAATCATTTCTCTGGTTGTACAAGATGTAGAATCGCATCATATATGCAGTCATAGATGAAGCTAGGACTATGATGTTTGTCTCATTTCCTCATCTTTACTGTCCCCATGCTTACTACAGACTCCCTCCCCTTTGACCAGATTTCCTCCATTGTTCCCATGTCCTTCTCCCATTATGGATCAGCATCCACTTGTCAATGAGTACATTCAGCATTTGGTTTTCTGAGATTGGTTTTCTTCACTTAGCATGATATTCTCCAACTCCATTCATTTACCTGCAAATGCCATAATTTTATTCTCTCTTATTGCTGAGTAATATTCCATTGTGTATATATACCACAGTTTCTTTATCCAGTCATCTTTTGAAGAACATCTAGGTTGGTTAGACAGTTTAGCTATTGTGAATTGAGCTGGTATAAACATTGAAGTGGCTGCAGCACTGTAGTATGCTATTTTTAAGTCTTCTGGGTATAGACCCAGGAGTGGGATAGCTGGGTCAAATATTGGTTCCATTCCAAGTTTTCTAAGGAATCTCCATAATGCTATCCAGATTGGTTGTACAAATTTGCAGTCCCACCAGCAACGTATGAGCCTGCCTTTTTTTCCCACAGTCTTGCCAACACTTATTGTTGTTTGTATTCTTGATAATTGCCATTCTGACTGGTGTGAGATGAAATCTTAGGGTAGTTTTGATTTACATTTCTCTAATTGCTAGAGATGTTGAACATTTTTTTATATGTCTGTTGATAGATTGCATATTATCTTCTAAGAAGTGTCTGTTCAGCTAATTAGCCCATTTATTGATTGCGTTATCTGTTTTATGGTGTTAAGTTTTTTGAGTTCTTTATATATCCTGGAGATTAGTGCTTTATCAGATATGTGTGTGGCAAAAATTTGTTTCTATAATGTAGGCTCTCTGTTCACTTCATTAACTGTTTCTTTTGCTGAGAAGAAGCTTTTTAGTTTGAATCCATCCCATTTATTGATGCTTGATTTTACTTCTTGCTCTATAGGAGTCTTGTTAAAGAAGTAAGGTCCTAATCTGACATGATAAAGATTTGGGCCTATTTTTTCTTGTATTAGGCCTAAGGTCTCTGGTCTAATTCCTAGGACTTTGATTCACTTTGAGTTGAATATTGTGCATGGTGAGAGATAGGGGTTTGGTTTCATTTTGCTGCATATGCATTTCTAGTTTTGCCAGTACCATTTGTTGAAGAAGCTATCTTTTGTCCAATATACATTTGTGGCACCTTTGTCTAGTATAAGATAACTGTTTTTACAAGGGTTTGTCTCTGTGTATTCTATTCTGTACCATTGGTCTACATGTCTATTTTGGTGCCAGTACCATGACATTTTTGTTACTATATCTTTCTAGTATAGTTTATGGTCTGGTATTGTGCTGCCCCCTGCTTCACTCTTCTTGCTAAAGATTGCTTTGGCTATTCTAGGTCTCTTATTCTTCCAAATAAATTTCATGATTGCCTTTTCTATTTCTGGAATGATGTTGGGATTTTAATTGGGATCACATTGAATTTATATAGTGCTTTGGGTAGTATGGCCATTTTGACAATAGTGATTCTGCCTATCCAAGAGTATGGGAGATATTTCCATCTTCTAAGGTCTTCTTCAATTTCTTTCTTTAGTTTCCTGTAGTTTTCATTGTAGAGATCTTTCACCTCTTTTGTTAAATTGATTCCTAAGTATTTTTATTTTGAGGCTATTGTGAATGGAGTAGTTTTCCTAATATCTCTTTCAGAGGATTTATCACTGATGTATAGAAATGCAATTGATTTATGGGTGCTGATTTTATATCCTGCTACTTTGATGGATTAATTTAACTCTAGAAATTTTCTGGTGGAATTTTTTGGATCCTCTAATTATCAATTCATGTCATAGGCAAATAATGATAGTTTGAGTTCTTCTTTTCCTATTCATATTCTTTAATTTCTTTGGTCTGTCTAATTGCTCTGGCAATTTTTTCAAGGAATATGTTGAATAGCAGTGGTGAGAGAGGAAATCCCTGTCTTGTTCCCAATTTTTAGAGGGAATGCTTCCAATTTTTGTCCATTTAGGATGATGTTGGCCTTGGGTTTAGTATAGATAGCTTTTACAATGTTGAGGTATGTTTCTACTCTCCCTAGTTTTTCTAGTGTTTTGAACATAAAAGAGTGCTGTATTTTGCCAAATGTTTTATCTGCATTAATTGATAATATCATATGAATCTTATCTTTAAGTCTATTGATGTGATAGATTATGTTTATTAATTTCCATATGTGGAACCAAACTTGCATGCCTGAAATGAACCCCTCTTGATCATGGTGCACTATTTTTTAATATGTTTTTGTAGGTGATTTGCCAAAATTTTCTTGAGAATTTTTGCACTATGTTCATCAGGGATATTGGTCTGAAATTTTCTTTCTTTAATGTGTCTCTGTCTGATTTTGGTATCAAGGTGATACTCACTTCATAGAATGAGTTTGGAAGGGTTCTCTCCTTTTCTATTTCATGAAATAGTTTGAGGAGTATTTTTATTAATTCTTCTTTCTAGGTTTTGTAGAACTCAGCTGAGAATCCATCTGGTCCTAGGCTTTTTTGGTTGGCTGGCTTTTGATGGCATCTCCTATTTCCTTGCTTGGAATTAATCTGTTTAAGTTGTGTATGACCTCTTGGTTCAGTTTGGGTAGGTCATATGCCTGTAGAAATTTGTCCAAGTTTTCAATTTTACTGGAGTATAAATTTTTAAAATACTTCCTAATTATCCTCTGTATTTCAGTATTGTCTGTCATGATATTTCCTTTTTCATCATAAATTTTACTATTTTGGGTTTTCTCTCTCCTTCTTTCTGTGAGGGTGGCTAAAAACTTGTCAGTTTTGTTTATTTTTTCAAACAACCAGCTTTTTATTTTGTCAGTTTTTGAATTGTTTCTTTTGTTTCAGTTTCATTGATTTCAGCCCTGATTTTAATTATTTCCTGTCTTCTTCTTCTTTGGTGTGTGTTTGTTCTTCTTTCTAGTGCTTTGAAGTGGAGAGTCAAGTCATTTATTTATTGACTTTTTCTTCTTCTAATGAATGAGCATAATGCAATGAACTTTCCTCTTAGCACTGCCTTCATGGTGTCCCAGAGATTTTGATATGTTGTATTGGAGTTTTCATTTACCTCTAAGAATTATTTTTTATCTCATCCCTGTTGTCTTTTGTTACACATGCATCATTAAGTAGCATATTATTTAGTTTCCAACACTCCAAGTGTTGGAGTAGTTTCTATTTTTTAATCTGTCATTGATTTCTAATTTTACTCCATTATGATCAGATAGGATGAATTGTAGTATCTCTATTTTTTTTGTATTTGCTAAGACTTGCTATGTGACATAACATATAATCTATTTTGGAGAAGGATCCATGTGCTGATGAGAAAAAAGTTTATTCACTCATTGATGGAAGGAATACTCTATATATGTCTGTTAAGTCTAAATTATTGATTGTTTTATTGATTTCTATGGTTTCTTTAGTTTTTCAATGGAAGATCTATCCAGTGGTGAAAGAGCATGTTAAAGTCACTTTAACTCTTTTCTTAAGCAAAAGAGTAGGAGAGAAGCCCAGCATCTGTTGTGTTGTGTTGTGGATTATTTAATTCTTGTAGTTGAAAAGGAATTTTTTGATATATGTAGATGTCCCATTGGGGCACAGATATTTATGATGGTTATGTCTTGTTTTTTTTTTTGGTACCAGGGATTGAACTCAAGGGTACTCAACCACTGAGCCACATCCCCAGCCCTATTTTGTGTTTTATGTAGAGACAGGGTCTCACTGAGTTGCTTAGCACCTCGCCTTTGCTGAGGTTGGCTTTGAACTCGAGATTCTCCTGTCTCAGCCTCCCAAAGTGCTAGGATTACAAGTGTGAGCCACCGCGCCCGGCTGGTTATGTCTTGTTGAGGTATGTTTCCTTTAAGCAGTATGAGATGATCTTGTTTATCCCTTTTCACTAACTTTTTTTTGAAGTTCATTTTATCTCATCTGAGGATGGAAACTCTTGCTTATTTACATGGTCCATGTGAGTGATATGTTTTCTTCCACTCTTTCACTTTCAGTCTGTGGATGTCTTTTCCTGTGAGATGAGTCTCTTGAAGGCAGCATATTGTTCTGCCTTTTTGTTTTTTTAATCCAGTCTGTCAGTCTATGTCCTTTAATTGATGAATTTAAGCCATTCACATTGAGGGTTATTATTGAGATATGATTTTTAATACTGATCATGTTGGTTTATTTTTGGTTTTTACCTTAAGTTGTTTTCTCCTTTCATCGGCCTTTCTTTTTTTAGTGCAGTTCTTCTCTTTGTATATTTTTATTGTTGGGTATCATTTCCTCCTCATGGAATATTTTGCCAAAAATGCTGTGTAGTGCAGCCTTTTTTGCTGAAAATTCTTTTAACTTTTGTTTATCATGGAGGGTTTTTATTCCATCATCAAATCTGAATCTCAATTTTGCTGGATATAAAATTCTTGATTGGCATCCATTTTCTTTCAGAGCTTGATATATGTTGTCCCATGATCTCCTAGCTTTTAGGGTCATGGTTGAAAAATCAGCTTGAGATCCTAAATGGTCTCCCCCTATATATAATCGGGTTTCTCTTTCTTGCAGCCCTTAAAATTCTATGCTTATTCTTTATGCTAGACATTTTCATTATAATGTGCCTTGGTGTAGATGTGTTGTAATTTTGTACATTTGGTTGTCTGTAAGCCTCTTGTGTTTGATTTTCCAATTCATTTATTATGGTCAAGAATTTTTCTGATATTATTTTATTGAAGAGATTGTGCATTCCTTTGGTTTGAAATTCTGTGCCTTCTATCCCAATAAATCTTAGATTTGGTCTTTTGATGCTATCCCATAATTCTTGTATGTTCTGTTCATAGTTTCTTACTATCTTTACTCTGTGGTCAACTTTATTTTTAAGATGTTGTATTTTGTCTTTATTATCCAAGATTTTGTCTTCCAAGTGATCTAGTCTGCTGGTGGTGCTTTCTATCGAGTTTTTTATTTAGTTTATTTTTTTATTTATTTTAAGAATTTCTGATTGTTTTTTTTTTTTTACAATATCTAGCTCTTTCTTAAAGTATCTTTTGCTACCTATATTTGCTCCCTTATCTCTTTGTTGGTGTGATCAATGGTTGTCTTTATTTGCTCTCTCACCTCTTTGTTGAAGTAATCAATGGTTGCCTTTATTTGCTTTCTTATTTCTTTGTTGGAGTGATCAATTTTTGCCTGTATTTACTCACTTAAGTTATTCTTTAATTCACAGATCATTTTAATTATGTACATTCTGAATTCTTTCTCTGACATTTCATAAACTATGCTGTCGATGGATTCTATTATTGTAGTATCTTGTTTTGGGGGGGATAATTTCTTCCTTTGTTTTTTCATGTTCCTTATGTATCTTCCTTTCTTGCAATGCCAATCTGAGGTATTGCATTTTCTATTCTATAATCTTGTAGTGACACTACAGATTACCTGTATATCACCTTGAAGTTCACTTCAGTCCCCAGCAGGTGTCCCCAGATGGATACTACTGCCACTAAAGATAGTGGTGGCCATAGTGGAGGTAACAGAAGATGGTAGTGGGAATGGCCTTGGCTGGGCTCCCAAGGCGATCCCTGAAGGTGGTCCTGGGCCTTGGCCTGTGCTCCTGCTGATAGACAGGAACTCTGGCTAGGAATTGGGTGAAATCCCAGGCCTCACTTAGGCCAGGTCTCTAGCAAGGTTCCCCAAAGGCAGTCCTTTCCGTGGGTTTGGGTTCCCCTGTGACAAGAAGCTAGCAGTCTTGGGGCTGCTCTTGGCTGGGCTCCAGTGGTGGTCACTAAAGGTGGCCCTGGACCTTGGCCTGTGCTCCCAGAGGTTGGCAGGAACTCTGGCATAGAACTTTGGGTGTCCCGGGCCTCATTTAGGCCAGGTCTCCCACAGGGTTCCCCAGAGGCAGTCCTTCCTCTGGGTCTGGGTTACCATGTGACTGGCAGCTAGCACTCTTGGGTCTGCCCTTGGCTGATCTCCTATAGTGGTCCCTGAAAGTAGTCTTCCTCATTTTAATTTTTACTCAAATGTGTGTTAAGCTTTTGGGATGCCCGATAGTTTTTAAGATAAGGGAATACATTGAAATTGCAATAGCAGTTTGAAATTAAAAATTGTGATAACATGGAATGTATGGCAGGTTAGACTTCTAAAAATTAATCTTGTTTTTCTTTTGTTTGTTTGTTTTTCCTAAGCAAAAGAGTAGGAGAGAAGCCCAGCATGGTGGCACATACCTGTAATCCCAAGAGCCTGAGGAAGGAGAATTACAAGTTCAAAGCTAATCTCAGCAACTCAGTGAGACCCTCTCTCTAAATAAAATACAAAATAGGGCTGGGGATGTGGCTTCATAGTTGAGTGCCCATGAGTTCAATCCCTGTTACCAAAAAAAAAAAAAAAAAAAAGAGTAGGAGACATGAAGGAACTTATACAGTGTGAGGCTCTGTAACCATGAAGGGGCTCAGCTTCAGTTTCAAACATTTAATCTTGCAACTTGTCAAGTAAATAATTCTAGGGAGAAAATAAATCTTTTATATATTTTTCTCAAAAGTTCTTCTCTCAAACAGCTTTAGTTTTCAGAAGTACACAAGACCAGAGAAAAGGATTGAGGAGTAAGGGTTTGAGCCTGGAAATTAAGTCAACACAGAGGGAAGTAGATCATCAAGCTTACATTCAAGAGAACATTCAAGAGAATTTGTCCATAATATGGCATAGACTCCATAGCTCACAATTGCTGATTTTTTTAATTAATCCCTCAAGCATCTTTTTTCCTCTTTCCACCTTTTTGATCCATGTATTATAGTTGTACAGAATGATGGGATTCTTTGTTACATATTTTTACACCTGTATACAATATAACAACATAATTTGGACAATATCACTCCCCAGAACTTTTCACCACTCACCACCTGGTCCTTTTCACTATTTATCTCCTTGATTTTCATGAGAACACCTCTGGCACACCTTTCTTTTCCTTTTCCCTGTCTAACTTACACATATGGGAGAAAACATGACCCTTGACTTTCTGAGTTTGGCTTATTTTGTTTAACATAATGGTCTCTAATTTTATCCATTTTCCTGCAAATTACATAATTTTATTTTTTTCTTTATGAATGAAAAATCTTCATTGTGTATATTTTATTTATTCATTCATCTATTGATAGACATCTAGGCTGGTTTTACAGATTGACTATTATAAATTGCACTGCTATTATAAACATGGGTATGCATGAGTCACTGTGGTGTAATTACTTTAATTCTTTAGGATAAATACCAAGAGACAGTATAACTTTTGTCATATGGTGGGTTCATCTCTAGTGTTTTGAAGTACTACCATACTGATTTCCATAGTGGTTGTACTAGTTTATAATCCCCTGCAAAGTGTAAAAGTGTTCATTCTTCTCCACATTCTTTCCAGAATATATTAATATTTATATTCTTAATGATTGCCATTCTGATTGGAGTCAAATAAACTCTCAGTGTAGTTTTGATTTGCATTTTAATGAAATTATATTGAACATTTTTTCCATACATTTGTCTGGCATTTATATTTCTTATTTGGAGAAGTGGCTGTTTAATTCATTTGCCCATTTATCAACAATTGCTGACTTTAAACAAAACGTCTGTATTATCTCTGCTTTCAAATGTTACTCATTCAAGTGAGAATATTCTGTTAAATGAAAACACAGTCACTAAACATCTAGAGATATCATATAAATACTTTGAGATTGGAGAGCAAATAGCAAGGTGATCACGAAACAAAAGTAACTTTATTAACTTTCCATTTACTTGTTTATTTGAATAGACTGTTCTACTTACTTTTTCTCAATTTTTTTCTTGGTTCTTAGATACCAAATAAGATTAAGGTTGTTTGTCAAAAGCATTAACATGATCAAAGACAGAGCATGAGTTTGTCAGCTCCCTCTGCAATCTACTGGGCAGCAAAGTCTTGGGAAACCTGGACTGCAGGAAATGTGTTCTAGTACCTCTGTAATAGAGGGTAAGGAGCTATTCTACTTGAATTTCATGGAACAAATTCTGAAATAGGGAATTACCCTCTAGTGACCTTCTGTGACAATAACAGTGAAAAAATAAGTAAGCTCAATATTAATTAGAAAGACAAAGTTCAATGAATAAATGAGTATATATGAGATTTGGAGAAATAAAAATTCTAGATCATATAAGGATATTTGATTATCAAGCTAAATATACAAGATAAAGAGAAGAAAGTCCCAAGAATAACTAGATTGACAAAAAATATAGAGGAGTAAAGGTCTGTTGCACAGGAAAGAAAATGTAATATTTTATATTTTATGATTAAACACTTATCAAAGAGTAAATGAACCAGTTGATTGAATAGTCAATAAAAAGCAGAGGAGAAAAAAAGAAATGGAAATGACCAACATTAGAAGAGTAGTTTTGCTATGGGTTGGTATCTAATGTAAGAGTAAGAATGTGTATGTAGAAAAAAGATTATACAATCCAGGCTAGTACCCAAAGTTTAGTTTTAGTACCCAAAGTTTAAGGTAATGTGTGCTGAAGGTAAAAAAGATGAAAATATTCATGTATTCAGGTGGATGGAAACAATACTGCTACAAGCTAGGGGCACTAGTCACCTTGGTTGAAAGAGAAGACTTCAGTTCAGATAATTAGATGATGGTGTAGAATATGCTGCTCCAGTACAGGTAAGAAGCTAAAAACAGTGGAGACCTTTATGAAATCCCAAATCTGTGTGAACTCAAATATTTATTCCTAGTGGTACTAAATATGGGGATTAAAGTCTTTAGTTGCCCAGGATGGAAGTGTGGTGCAGTCCACAGACGACCTTGTTAACATTTAGATACACAGATTGAAGCTAGCTCAGGTGAAAGGGCTAATAATCTTACATTATTAATTTTTTAACTCAAATTTAAGTATATTATAGATATAGAGAAATTTTGTTATATGCCACAGCCCGTATTCCAGAGGGCAACACTGCTTGACAAAGTCCAGTGGGCTCATATGGATATTAGGCTAAAGCGTTTACTCCTTATTTTGTTTTTGCTTGGAATGATTGTTGGCGGGATAATAGAGATAATTATACTAATGAATGTTTTCTTGCTAACCCTGAAGAAAAAAAAAAAACAACTCTTGTCCAATTCTATGCAGAAGTTACCTCAGTCTGGAGTTAATGATTATATCACTCAGGAGCACAAACATTCTCAGTCTCCTATTATGCCTTCCAGCCTTTTCCTAGGAAAGATAGAAAATTCCAAAAGTACATCTAGAAAATCCCCTTTTCAGAAGCCCCCATAATGTATTTGACTTCATGAAAACATCTGCTCCTCCTAGGGAAAATATATTCCCGAGCCCATTCACCAGGAAATGTAGGCAGCTGATGTAGCAATTGCAGCAGCAGGAATTGTGGGCAACAAATCCTCCTACTATACTCAAGCCGAAAGCTATAGCTTTAGTACAGCCAAAACCTGGAAAAAAGTCCAGGTGAGTTCCTCCTACCAGACATTCAGGATCATATATAATCTTTGAGATGGGAAAGGGAGTTTCATGGCAGGTACCCAGATGAATAGTTACTACTCCAGAACCACCTCCTACAGTCACACAGCCTCCTTTACCTTGGACAGGAGCTTATATATATGGGGAAAGATGGGTTTCATGTACAAAACTTTATCACTCTGGGAAAGAATCAGGAGACCTAGATGTTTACCTAGGGAAGTAGAGTTAAAACTATGCAAGCAATGGTTTGAGCAGAACTTAAGTAATGGTAATTTGGGAAGATTTTATACTAGAAATAATATATGTAGACGATAGTATAGAAGATGTGATTTTAGCCACATAGACTAGCTATATAGAAACTTACTTATTCATGTATAGAAGAAATAGAAACTTAAGAGTCTGATAAAAACCACAAACTACAGTCTCACACCTAGTAGATTATTATTAGTTTTGCCTAGTTATTACGTATTAGCACATATTAGCCTCAATGGTTATTCTTAGAAAATTAAGGTAATGGGTTTAAGGGGATAGATGAGACTTTAACAATTTTAAGGTAGACATTAAGATAGGTTAAGAAAAAAATATAAATGTAGAAAACCTCTAGATGAAAGGTAATAGATTAACATTTTGATAAGTTTATTTTTTATCTTATTAAGTGTTTTTCTATTTTAAGCTGGCCAAAATCTGTCATATGTAATTGTTAAATATAGAACATATGTTTTATGTATTTCCTTATTGTGGGATCTTATGGAATAACATCTTACTACATTTGTATAATTAATAATGTATTCATTTATGATGATCTAACAATTTTAATGAAAATAGTCTATGAGAAAAACAAACTTTGTTGAACATTTTATGGATATAAATAAAGCCCTGCCACTGAGTAAATTCAGATGCAGGTTGCATCACATCTGGTCTCTGTGTCTCATTCCCTGTCCCCTGGCCAACACCACTCATCCCACCTCAGGACCTGACACCATGCGGAAGGTGGACCCCCGCAGTTATAGGTGTAACTGCCACTGGGGGGGGGGAGACATTTATCATTTAGACAAACAGAATCACTTAGGCACAAATTATATTTTATGTATATTTAAAGCAATATTCTCTCATCATTTAAGTTAATTTGAGAGATGATAGTTGTGATAAAAGTGACATCACATTTGTATCACCTTACTAGGCTTTATGGGAACTATAAGGCATGTAAAAGCATGACATGAATTATAATATAAGTAGTTATTTTTGTACAAAATAATTTTATCTCTCTTTGATAACTATCATTTCATTTGTAAAGGAAATTTATTTTTCCATCTTTCTCTTTATTGGAATTGCATTACAAAATCTGAACCCACATCCAATCAGTTCATGGAGGCAGTCTTAATTTTATGTAGTAAATCTACTGGCAAGAAATAAATAAGTAAATGATCTTTATACAAAATTCCAGAGATATCTTCCACATTTTTCTTTTCACTTACATTTTTGTCATATGCAAACGGCAGTACATTTTCCTTACTATGAACCATATCAAAAACAAGATGAGTTAATAAAAAACATGACAGTAATGCTCTTTTCAAAATCTGTTGCATTGGCTGTTAAAATAAATACCAGTGATGTTACTATTTTTTTTATTATTTCTTATAGAGAAGATCAAATTTTTGCCCTGCATAGTAATCAGTTCAGTTTTTTATAAAAAAATTTTTGAAAAAAAAATCTATGTAAATTATTTAATTTAATAGCATACATGAAAATAATTTTGCTTCTAAAATATGTTAGGGAAATAATTGACAAAGAAGTGGTTCCATCTGATTTGTGTCTCTAATTTTATGCAATGGCTAAGAAATTTCCTTAAACTTTTTTTTGTTTGAGCAATTTTGTATTACTATACAAGGGTAGAATTAATAACTTATCTGGAAAAATATTCTATTCTTTTTAAAAAATCTTGAGTGTCACTGAAAATTAGGAGTACAGAGTGAGTGTTCTTGGCTCTTTTAATATTAGTTCAATCACTGTCAATAAATGGTTCCACCTCAGTATTTTCCAATATTTGCACAGCACTTATAGGTCCTGTCAAAATTATTTGAGAACAAATTTACCTATATAAAAAATGTTGAGAAATACTTGGATGAAAGCTTCCACAAGAAGGGTAAGGTGGATAATAGGCAGCTGCATTGAAGAGCTACAGTTCAATTTATTTTCATTTCTTCAGGGAACTTTGAAGAAGTAGCATTTGAGATAAAGAGTGAAATCAGAAGCATTTGTGAAATAGCTTCTCTTGAAACTCTTAGCATTCTTCCATTGTGCTGGAAGTTATGCTGTCTGGTCAGTATCAAGTGTGTCTACCACAGAATTTAATAATCAACTTATTAATATAAAGCTTTGTCCTGCTTGATTTTTTTCCTTTGTATATGGAGTCTTGACAAAACATCCACTTGTTTTTAGTTATTCTATCTCTCCCACAACAAAAATGACTTATACTGAAAGAGTCATATTTTATTGAACTTCAGGGTTACATGGTGTGAAGTAAATGACAGAGAGGAGGAATAGTTTTGTTTTTTACTTTGGTGATGGCATGAAGGCATAATGGGTTGATCATGTGAAAATTATTATCAAAGAATTGAGTTAATTTATCTAAACAGCACAGAAACGTGTTCTGCCATACCATTACAGGGATAACCACACAGTTGTGGTTGAAATCAGTAAAGTGTGAAAAAAAACTTTATACCACGAGGCAGTTAGTTTTAAGATATTATAGTTTTAATTATCTGACATGCATTTCTACATTTTCATTGTTCACTTTATGGGAAATTGATATTTCTTTCAGGCAGGATAGACAGATGAGAAAAAAATATTATAATGAAAGTCTTTTTATCTAAAATCATAATTATGAAGTTAAATTTCATTAAAGTTAATTAAAATTTCAAAGATCAGAAGCATGATTTTTGAAAAATATCTATACAGAAGAGAACAAGCGGATAAGATAGGGAAACAAACAAACTGACCATCAAATGCAGTGTGACCACAATTAGAGATGAATTTTGGATAGAGTTAAGATTTGGGACCAAGGACACCAAATCTTGGTAAATGTCATGTCTTTCTTGAAGGCATGAGCAAATATTTTGTTACCCTAATCAGTTGCTTCCAAGGTCAGATAATTCATGCAGCTTAATTTTTAACATTCTATTGGCTACCTTAAAGATAGCATATTAATAAATAGAGCTAAATTTTTCAGAACTCACTACAATCAGAGAGAATATCACTTGGACACAGTGAAGAACACTTAGTAGAGTCTAAGAAAGGAGGAATCAAATTTTTTAGCATATTGTGTCTGGACTCCATAGGTTAGGGTGAGTTTTCCAAGAATAATGGGGAAATAGAAAAATTTCTTGAATAAGTCATATTTTATTAACTTCAGGGTCATGTGATATGAGGCAAATGACATGGAGGAGGAATGGTTCCACATTTTTATTTTGATAATGACAATTCTTTGACTTGATATTTTAAATATGATTGATTACTACTTTAAGATGGGAAGATATCAAGTATCGTGAAACTGGTCTTGAAAATCAAACCTTTGCTCTTTCCAAGGTTGAGAGTTTTGTATCACCTAATTATCTGCAAGAAATTTTTGATATAAACAACAAAGTTATTTACTGTCTGCATTTTTATCTTTCCCATGAAAAGCTTCCCCAGAACACAAAACTAAATACAAATTAAAACAGATCATCTCAATTAATAGTACTAATATACAGGTCACATTAATGTTTATAGTCACAATTCTTAATCTAATAGGCCATAGCATTTAGGCAGGTCAATAAAATTTTTAAGATCTCATTTGCTTTCATTTATTTTTCCAATATTTATGTGTTTGCTCTTAAGCAAGGGTAGTCACACTCAACTATATTGCACTGTAGCTATTCATTCATGATTATGATTTTATTAATGGTTGCATACGAGAACTTTGAGAATGCCATAGTTCAAATATCACACTATAGTGAGATTTTTCATGTGTTAATTTTTTTCTTCTATAAATAACATTTCAGAGAAACATGTCAATAAGACATTTTGTTAGAATTCTTTTGTTTTCTAACTATATTAAATATTAGAACAGATCTAATACTTTACTGTTCCTCAGTTTCAATAGGAAGAAAATGTAATATATTTGACAGTAGAATTGGCATCTAGGAAATAGGCATCAATTTAAATTCTACATGGTAGGTGAGACTATCAAAATATTATGACAGAATTTCCATATGCTGCTTAACTAAAAAGCAGTCACATTAGATACAGCATTACTATCCACAGTGCTCTTGCTCAAGTAGCTCTGATACTAAGAAAGTGTATGAAGAAATGAAGCCTAATACAACCTATTTATCTTTTAGAGTTGCACCGATACATTTAAATACAAATTTGCATTTATAAACACACAACTAAGATCAAGCTAATGTAGGTATTTTTCAGAAGTCTAGAATGATCTCTCAATTGAGGAATGCCTATTCATATCTTATAAAGAATCTTACAGTGCTATCCTTATAATTTGAGTATGGTATTACTTATCATCAAAAGAAATATAATTATATATTAACTTAGATATAATATTGTCTTAAATACTCCATAAAGATTCATTGATCAATTTATTCAGAATTTGGAAAATTCTTCAGCCAAGGCATGAGGAAGTGGATGGAATGTGGGTTCCAGGAGGCAAGACGAGTAAGGAAGGGGATGAGGTACAACTGTCATAAATAGAATTGTGCCAAACAGAAATGTGACATTGAAAGTTCTAGATGAAAGAGGAAGGGATGAAGAAATGGAGAAACTACCCTTGTACTGAACATGGAAGTGACATCCATTCTGGTATTCTTAATGAAAGGGAATAAATTGAGAAACTTTATTTATTTAATTTCTTATTTTAAATTCATGCCAATGCTGTTAGGATATTTTCCTTTGTTTTACAGTGGGAAGGAAAAAGACCAGATAAAAACAAGGAGAGGAGTAAGTCAAATTAAAAAAAATCACTGTCACTACTTAGTAATCTGCTCCAAATTCTTAAGGATTACACTACCTACTTTTCCTGAACACATGAGAATTCATAACTATATTTGAGCATAATAACTCATATATTTTACATGATCCTTGATAAAAAAATTCAGTAATAGAAGCTCATTGATACAACTTGGTACTTGGCAACCTCAAACAAGAGATTTGAATGTTATGTCTTCTGTTGTCATTTTCTGCACACAGTTAAAAAGCAAAGGATTAAACTGAACTATGCTATTTGTCCCAGGCTTCCTTGTGTGGCTAGTGATCTCAAATAATCCACTGGTATAGTTTTCTCACAGGTTTTCACATATAGTAAGAGAAGCTTTCTTTTTATCTCTGCATACAATGTAAAAATGAAAGAGCTCTAAGGTGTCAGCTTATAAAAATCAAACATTTGCCTGGGAAAGACTACTGTTGAATAAAAAACAATACTTACAAATTTATAGAACAATGCAATTATAGTAGAATATCATCAGTCCCACATATTTGTACTGCCTTTCAGGATAACTGAATTGAATATTTATACAGCATGTAAGAAGTCATATTTCTTAAATATGCATTTTTTCCTTCAAAATTGCCATAAAATGATTTTTTTAAAATTTCATCATCACATGTGATTTCAAAAGCAATTCTATGAGATGAATATCTTTGAGCAATCAAAAAATTAGCTCCAGATCATACAGAACATTAAGCTTTGCTGGATACTTTATCTAGGGTCTGTTTCAAATATATTAATAATGTTCTAAATTAACAACATTCATTCCTCTAAGATGTTTTTGCTTCTTGATTAGAAGTTTTTGAAAGTCTTTTCCTCATTTTAATGGAATACTCCTGTATTTTGTTATAAAAGAGTTAGAGGAAAAGCTTGGTTACAGCCAAGCAGACAGAAAGAGCTTAGGATATATAAGAATAGATCAAAACAGAATAGAAATAACAAATATGGAAAACAAGAAATTTTATAAGAAGTAAAATAAAATATCCATAAAACGAAGAGAGAAAATTAAAAATAGAGAAGGATTTGAATCCAGCTGATGAAAATCTGCTTTTCCTGAATTTTCCTTTGTTGGGTTGAATATAGAGCTACATTAAATGAGCTACTTACTACTTCTCTGCTGGTTTAGCTGAAGCCATATTTGATGACCATTAACTAAATCTAAGATATTCAAACGAATTACCTGAACTAAATAAGAAATAATTCATTCATATATTCATATATGAGGAAAGACTAAATGAAAGTTAGACAATCATTGTTTTTTAAAAGAAATGAATCCTGATAAATTAAAAAATACTAAACATATTTATAGTGGAATCTCATACAGGATGCAATAATCATTAATAAATAGACACGTAGCTGCGTGTCTTTTTTTTTTTTAAGTGTTGGAGCTCAAATCCATAAAATGAGTGCTAGACCAGCACTCTACCACTGAGCTACATGCCCAGCCCTGCCTGCATTTCTTAAGGCAGAGAAGAATGCCTCCTCTGTTGCACAGAATGTGACTCTGAAATTGTTCACTTTGTCATTATCCTTACAATAAGGATTTTATCAATCATGGTCTTATTTATATCTATTCACCCTATCTTTCATAGTGTCTGTAAGAAGGATTACAATGACATATTTGATGGATTATTTTCCTTTCTTCTTCCCTTTTGCTTTAATTTTCAGCATAGGTTAATAGATATGCATTTAAAGTAAAAAATAAATACAATTTATAATATCATTTATTATATCTTTCATACATTTTTTTCCTGAATACGTTTTAAAGTTTTAGATTACATACTTACTGATCACCTTTCTGGAATAAAGAGCTTTTCCTTATTTATAGACTCTGATATATATTTTATGTTTTTACATACCATTTTGTGGACATCCTAATATATCTCACTTAGGAATTTCCCAAAAGTTCATTGTACATTTGACAAAATCAACATCAGTGCAAACAGAATCAGATCATTTACATAGAAAACTATGATTTACCTGCAGACATATAGTTCACCCTATTTTTCCATTAGAATTTTACACCCAAAAAAAAGAAAAAAAATTAATAGAGTACAACAATTAAGAAAGAAGGAAAACATGAAAAAAGAAAAGCCAACATTAATGCATATCACAGTAAATTTAACCATGTAAAATAAATTATTAAGCATTGGGAAATAATGATAAATTCTATAAATTAAAAAAATATATCAGGCACATGCATTCCATCTAGGGTAATTAAGTGTTAATTTCTCAATTGTCCACTATATTACCCTATATAAAAAAAGTATTGTAATATATATTATTTACATATATCAACTATCATATTGAAGATAAAAATAAGTCACTGTGGGTAGAATATTCATGTTAACAACATTAATTCTAATCCATGAAAATGGGCAATCTTTCCATTTTTGTGTCATCTTCACTAACTTTTCATCTTTTTTTTTTAAATTTTTTTGTTGTAGAGGTCATTTCTTTTGTTAAAATTATTCCTAGATTTGTGTGTGTGTGTGTGTGTGTGTGTGTGTGTGTGTGTGACTAATGTGAATGGAATTGATGTCTTGCTTTCATTCTCAGCAAGTTCATTACTGGTGTAAGAGATGACCAGTAATGAACTTGCTGAACTTGTTTGCATGTTCAGATAGTATCCCATTACTTTGTTGAATTTGCTTATTAGTTCTAATGGCCTTTTGGTGAAGTCTTTTGTTTTTATTTATACATATAGGATCATGTCATCTGCAAGCAAAAAATATTGGACTTCCTCCCTTCCCATTTGAATGACTTTTCTTTCTTTTCTCTGGCCTGATTGCTCTAGTTTAAACTTCCAGTACTAAATTGTATAAGAATAGTGAAAGAGTAGTGTTGGTCCATATCTCAAAAATAATTAGTGTTAATTCTTTAAAGGTTTGATAAAATTCACCCATGAAGTCATCAGATCCTTGTATTTTTGTTGTTTTGGGGGAGAATTTATTTATCATTTTAAACTTCTCATTTGTTATTGGTATACAGAAATGTATCTATTTCACTTAGATTTTCTAATTTTTGGTGAATAATTATGATAATGTTTAATTTCCCCCTGTGTATTTCTGTGGTTTGTTAAACAGTACATATTAGTACATTTTCTATTGTAATATAAATACAATTCAGACTGACTTCAAATATCCAATGAATTTGAATTTATAGTCTAAAAGTTTAATATTCTATTTTTTTCACATCTTTTATTTATGATTCAGTGTCTTTTTGAATAATAATGACCCTTTCAAATTTGTCATTTCTTTTAAAAAATACAAAAATTAATATAAAAGCGCAATTTTAAATAATATTACATTATCAGGTTTATCATTGAAACAGGCTTATCATTGAAATACTTCCCAGCAACGTCTAGAAATTTACAAATCAAGTTCAGAAACTTTCAAAAACTAAAGATTTTTAAAATATTAAAATATAATGATTTCCCCAAGGCCTGAGACATAATAATGCATAAGGAGCATGGCTAAGACACTTTTAAGTCTTTGTTATGTAATTATCTATAAAAAAAACACTTGAGACCTGGAGAAATTTAAGTTGCTTCCCCTTCAATTCCCAAACGTCTTCTTGAATGCTAAATTACATTCAAACTTTAGGAAGATTCCTTAATATTTCTCTGGGTTTTATAGATTGAGTGGTTTCCTTCTCTTTTTGTTCTATTTTAGGTAAATACTTTTCAAAAATTATTACTTTATCTGCTGATCACACATTGCTTGATATTTTAATGTTGGGTTTGTAATCAAGATTTTATCTTTGATGACAGATTTCACTGATGAATAAAACAGTATTGCTGAATGTAATTAAACAAATAAAAAGCTAGTTTTTCTTCAACGTCCTTGTTTAAAGACAAAAATAGTTGAATATGTTTCTTTATATCCTTGATGTGGTAGGTTTGGCAGGAATCAACAAGAGATGGGCACCACAAAGCCACACGTTAGCATACTGTGTAGGTAAAAAGATTATTACAAAATTGGGTCAGATCATTAAGGTTTTTCTCTTTTATTTGGAAGGATCTTACTCCAATAGTTTGAGGATTATTTTAAGATCTAGTTCTCCATCTCTCCATTGATACACACAGAATGAAGTTTTCATCTTTATTTCTCACATTCTTTCCTACCTGATTTATAAAGGTGGTTGTAAAAATATACATATATATACCACATTGCAACCGGGTATACACACGTACTAAAGTTCTGGGAAGGTGGTTATGCTCTCTGATTGCTTCGGTAACAAAGACACTGCTTAATACAACTAGAAGTCAGTATTATTCATACCACTCATTTCAGGAAGGGACATAAAGGGAAACTCTTCAAGTGCCTTGTTTCTTCAAAAGGTGCCATCCAAGCCTCCAAGCAAAGGACACTGAAACTGAGGGGAAAACTATTATGCCCTATTAAAGACAAACATCTTAGATGCTAAGGAAATTGTGAAATTAGGACAAATTTGAAATTATGCTTTTGTGAAGTTGTGAAAATGTTTAGAAAGAGAGTTTGACCATTGGTCTGCAGCTAATTAGCCAGACAGGCACAGCATTTTAGAATGCACAAATAAGCATATGCCAATCCTATTTTTAATTAAAGTTTTGATCCCTTATTCATCATGGAATTTTCACGTTAATTTTGATTTTTAAATATTGCACTTAAATATTATCTTTGTTAATTATTTTAGCACCTAATTAAATTCTGCACTTAAGAGAAGCGCCTTTATAACCTCTCTTTGTCATATACAGCATACGTACATCATGTGGTAAATTATCACACAATATTAGTAATGAATACAGTTGAATAAAAACTATACAGCTAGCAGGGCACGGTGGCGCAAGCCTGTAATCCCAGCACTTTGGGAGGCTGAGACAGGAGAATCGCGAGTTCAAAGCCAGCCTCAGCAAAGGCGAGGTGCTAAGCAACTCAGTGAGACCCTGTCTCTACATAAAACACAAAATTTATCAGCAAATGTCATAATTCCATTTTTCTTTATGCCCAAGTAATTCTCCAGCAGTTTCACAATTTTTCTTCTAATTCCTAGGTCTTTGATCCACTGTAAGTTGACTTTTGCACAGGAATCTAGTTTCATTCTTCTACATATGGATATCCAGTGTTCCCGAAATCATTTGTTTAAAAGACTTTTATCACCTTTTCAACAAATAGTGCTAGGAAAGCTGGAAATCCATATGTAGCAAAATGAAATTAAACCCCCTATTCTCACTCTGCACAAAACTTGACGCAAAGTGGATCGAGGACCTAAACATTTGACCAGAGACCCTGTGTCTGCTAGAAGAAAAAGTAGGCCCAAATTTCCATCATTTAGGAACTAAATTTCTCAACAAGACTCTTAAAACCCAAGAAGCAAAATCAAGGATTAATAAATAAGATAGTATCAAGCTCAAAAGCTTCTTCACAGCAAAGAAGTCAAGAACATGGAGAAAGAGCCTACAGAATGGGAGAAAATATTTGCTACCCACACATCAGATATAGCATTAATCTCTAGGATATATAAAGAACTCGAAAAACTTAATACCCTCCTCCCCCCCAAAAAAAATAAATCAATAAATGGACAAAGGAACTGAACAGACACTTCACAGAAGAAATATAATAGGTCAACAAACATTTGAAAAAAATGTTCAACATCTCTAGCAATTAGAGAAATGTAAATCAAAACCACACTAATATTTCATCTAACTCCAGTCAGAATGGTAATTATCAAGAATACAAGTAACAATAAATGTTGATGAGGATATGGGGATAAAGGTACACTCATGTATTGCTGGTGGGATTGCAAATTGATTCAACTCTCTGGAAAACAGTAAGGAAATTCTTTAGAAAACTTAGAATAGAACCACCATTTAATCCAGTAATCCCACCCCTACCCAAAGGACTGAAAATCAGCATATTATAGTAACATGGCAACATCAATGTTTATAGCAGCTCAGTTCACAATAGCTAAGCTATGGAACCAAGCTGGCTATTCTCTCTGATATACAGATGCTAACACACAATAAGGGGTGGGGGACAAATAGCAGCTTATTGGAATGGACAAAAGGGAGTGAAAAAATTGGAGGTGGGATGGGAATAGGAAAGAGAGCAGAATGAATTGAGCATTACTTTCCAATGTTTATGTATGAATACACAACTAGTGTAACTCCACATAATGTACAACCATAAAAATGGAAAGTTATGCTCCATGTATGTATGTCAAAATACATTATACTGTCATGTATAAAAAAAATTTTTAAAAATAAAAATTGAAATTAAAAAAAATAACTATCTTTTCTTTAATGTATATTTTTTGGTACCTTTGTCTAATATCAGATAACCATTTATATGTAGATTTGCTTCTGTGTCTTCTATTCTCTTCCAGTGGTCTTCATGACAGTTTTGGTGTCAGTACCATACTGTTTTTGTTACTATAGCTTGTAGTATATAATTTGAGGTATGGTATTCTGATACCCCCAGCATCACTCTTTTGCTTAGGATTGCTTTGGCTATTCTTGTACTTTTAATTTTCTAAATAAATTTTAGAACATCTTTTTCTAGTTTTGTGAAGAACATCATTTATATTTTGATGGGAGTGCACCAAATCATAATACTTTTTGTAGTGTGAACATTATGATAATATTAATTTTGCCTATTTAAAAACATGGGAGGCTTTCCATCTTCTAAGGTCTTCAATTTCTATCTTCAGTCTTCTATAGTTTTCAGTGCAGACGTTCTCCATTTCCTTCATTAGATAGATTCCAAGTGTATATTTGTTTATGTTATTGTGATGGGGATTATTTTTCTTATTTCTTTTTCATCAGATTTATTGGAGTATAGGAAAGCAAGTAATTTTTATGTTGAACTTGTGTTCTGCTACCTTACTGAATTTATTAATCCATTCTAGAAGTCTTTTGGTGGAGGTTTTTGGATATTCTAAATATAGGATCTTGTCATCAGCAAGCAGAGAATTTGAACTCTCCTTTCCTTGTTTTTATCCCTTTAACTTCCTTCTCTTGCCTTATTGCTCTGGCCATAATTTCAAGAACTATGTTGAATAGGAGTAATGACAATGGGTAGCCTTTTCTTGTTCCTGTTTTTATAGAAAATGCTTTCAGTTTTTTACATTTAGTATGATGTTGGCCTTAGGTTTGCCACATATAGCATTTACAATGTTGAGGTAAATTCCTTATATTCCTAGTTTCTCTAGTATTTTAAAAATTATGGGGTGCTGGGCTTTGTCAAGTGCTTTTTCTTCCTCCACTAAGATAATAAGGAAATTTTTGTCCTTAACTCTATTTCTGTAGCAAGTTGCATTTGATGATTTCCATATGTGAAATCAAACTTACATCCAGGAATGAAACCCATGTGAGCCTATTCCACTACTTTTTAATGTGTTTTTTTAATCTGGTTATATTGACATGAAGTTTTCTTTTTTTGATGTGTCTTTATCTTATTTTGGTATTTGAGTGATACTAGTTTCATTGGATCAGTTTGGTGGTTTTCCTTCCTTTTATATTTTTAGGAATAATTTGAGGTGGATTGGCCTCTGGTTTTTTTTGTTGTTGTTGTTTGTTTGTTTTTTTGGTACCAAGGATTGAACTCAGGGGTACTCAACCACTGAGCCCCATCCCCAGCACTATTTTGTGTTTTATGTAGAGACAGAGTCTCATTGAGTTGCTTAGCACCTCGCCATTGCTGAGGCTGACTTTGAACTCAAACTTCTCCTGTCTCAGCCTCCCAAAGTGCTGGGATTACAGGCATGCGCCACCACATCTGACTTGGCATTTGTTCTTGTTTAAAGCTCTGGTAGAACTCAGCTGAGAAGTTGGAAGCCTTTTGATAGCTGCTTCAAATTTATTACTTTATATTGATCTATTTAATTTTCTACATCCTCATGGTTCTA
>PVHX01013294.1:0-22974 GCA_004024805.1 Geosciurus inauris
CTCATGATTTAATTCCTCCATCATCTTGCAGTCTATATTTTATTTATTATAGCTCCTGAGTAGAAAGTTCATTTTAAGTGTCAGATTTGATCAATTGGCTACAGCTGTTTACAGCACTGAATAGAGAAGGATTCTAAGGGTATACTTGAGTTTCTCCAGAAAGAAGGTACCAACACAGATTCTGTGTCACACTCAGGTTAGGAGAAGAGAGAGAACAAACTGCCCATGGCTTAGCCAGCTTTGTTACAGATCCTCATGTAGGTTTCTACTCAGCTAGATCATGTGTTATTAAAGATGTCGGTCCTTGTAGCCTCTATTAATTTGTGTTCAATTTGATCCTTACTCTATTCCTTGATTTTAAAAGTTTAAAATCTAAAACAGCAAATATAGCATTTGAAATATAATGTGACAATGGAAAAGATACTGAGTGTTAATGAAAGAAGACTGGAAGACAGGGTGGGAAAGCATAGAGAACAAGAGGGTGAGGGCAGTCTTTTTGTTTTTTAATATTTTTTTTTAGTTGTAGATGAACAAAATACCTTTATTTATTTTATGTGGTGCTGAGGATCGAACCCAGTGCCTCACAGATGCAAGGCAAGAGCTCTACTGCTGAGGCACAATCCCAGCCCCTTGAGTCTTGATGGAGACAAAATGATGAAATTAGGAGTGATTGATTATAAGTCCTATTCCATTAAGGAAAATGGTCCAAAGTATGTGAAAGAGAAATGTCAAAGTCTTGAAAAAATAGTTTTGAGGTATATAATGGCAGCTGTGAATCCTTCAGTGAGAAGTAGACATATACTCAAGTAGCTGGGGTACAATAGATGGTTTTGCACATAATCAAGACTGTGCATCACAGCAAACTAACAACTACAAGTAAAGTTTACTCCAGAAATATGAAGATGATTCAATCCCAGAAAAATCTACCAACCAAAAGCTAGTCCAAAATAAGGGAGAGAGAAAGGGAGGAAAAGGAGAGGGAAGAAAGAGAAAGGGAAAGGAAAAAGCAGGGGATTCCATCAAAATAGAAGAAAGATCAGTGGACTAGATGGAAGAGAATGAAGGGAAGGGAGGAGATATGAAACAGGGAAAGACAATGGAAAGAACTTTCCTATGTACATACATGAATATACCACAGTGAATCTCACCACTATGTACACCCATAAGACATTGATTAAAAACATAACTATGGGGGCTGGGATTGTAGCTCAGTAGTAGAGCGCTTACCTAGCACGCATGAGGCACTGGGTTCGATCCTCAGCACCACATAAAAATTAAAAAAATAATAAAGATATTCTGTCCACCTACAACTAAAAAATAAATATTTAAAAAAAATAACTATGGGTAAATGACAGATTAGGGGGAGGAAGGAGGGGAGAGAAAGAGGAAGTATTGGGGCTTGAATTAAAGCAAATTATATTACATGCTTTTATAATTATGTCAAAATGAATCCTATTTTATATAGAACTAAAAAGAACTAATAAAAAGGAAAAAGAACAGAAAAATCTACCAACCAAAAATTCTATGTGCGCTTATGATCTTACCAATAGAAGCACAAAACCTATTTTTAAAGTTCAGAAGTTACTTTTTAAAATACCAAGTAAATTCAGAGTTGAGAGAAAAGCTTAAGTTTAGTAAGCATAATTTTAAATACTGAAATACTAAAAGACATTACAATCAAATTTTATTCAGAAATGCCCTTTACTTCTTCTATTTAAGTACTCTTTGATGATAACACAATAAGGAATAAGTAATTGAAACATCAGATAATACAGGTCAAAATGGCATTATATTGCAGACAATTTTATACACAGACAACTCAAAATGTGACTTGCAAAATGACAGTAGATAGTCAGTAAACAAAATAATATTTGCCCATTATACATGATCAGGTCATAATTATACTATTATGTCCCAATCAAAATAAAAATGGAAAAATTACTCCATTTACAATAAATAATAAAACTCAAGAATAAAATTAGCAGGATATGCATCGGACCTATGAAGAAAATAATACCATTTTATTAAAGGTCATAAAAAAAGACCTGAAGAAATGGAAAGTTATATTTCCCTTTGAGAGGAATATTTGATATTATGAGACTATAAGTCCTTTTTATATTAGAATAGAAATTCAATGAAATTTAGATCAAAATCTTGGTCTTTTTCATTTGTTTCATTTTTGAAAAATAATAATTCACATATATTGGATGCTTACTATGTGCCAGGCATTATTTTAATATCTTACAGGTTAATGGTCAAAACCACATGAGGAGATAATATTGTTACATATTGCTATATAGTCCCAATACATAAGTAAGAAAATTGAAGTAAAGGTAGTTAATTGCCCAAGATCATACAAGTTGTAAGTGGCAGAATTGATATTCAACCTGGGGTGTTCTGGCCCAGCTAAACCACTAAGAATACAAAAGCAATAATAATCAGGCAACTTTTTAAAAGCAAGAAATGTGGAGCTACGTATCCTAACAGATATTTACATTTAAAGTCATTATAATTAAATGTATGGTATTTATGCAAAAATAAATAAATTATAGGAGTTTCAGGAATATATACAAATACCTGTGAGAACTTACTTTATTGTAAATGGCAATGGCTTTTTAATAGGTAGTATTACACCTGCTGACTTTCCATCCAACCAACACTTAAAGAAATACTTAGGTACCTGTTTTACACAGTACATTTAAAATATAGTTCAGATGATTTAGATATGTAAATAAAAATAAAAATTATAAAAATATAAGAAATGATTTGATTACGTATTTTCATGATGTGGTAAAAGATTTTTAGGCAAGATAATGAATACAGAAAATATCTGGGGATGTAGCTCAGTGGCAGAGAACTTACCTAACATGTATAAGGTCCTGTGTTTGATCGTCAGCACTGTGAGAAGCAAGGAAAAAAAGGAAGGAGAAAAGAAAGGAAGGGAGGAAAGGAGAGAAGGAAGGAAAAGTGTAAAAATAATGCAGAAGTTATAAAAGAAAAAATCTTTAACTGCACAAAGACAGAAAATAAGGTGGAAAGAAGTATTTGCAATATATTTGATAGGGAAACTGTTCCTACATACCATATAAAAGACATAATAGAAAAATAAGCAGAGGATATAAATGAGACATTTTTTAAAGAGAAAATGAATATAGCCAAATATATATTCAGTGAAATTGTGTCTTAACTAAGTGTTAAATTCTAAAATGGCACAAGTGGACACTCTAATGTAACTAAAATTATCTTTGAAAATTCCTTAACCTTAGATAACATGTAGTGTACATTTTAAAATATAAAGCCAAGTACTTTATAAATTATGTACTCTAAAGTTCAAGAAGCACTGAATAGTGTAACAAAGACTACAAAAGTTACAGATGTCTTAGCACTCAAACTTTTATGTCTTTTAAGTACTTATTGAAACTCTAGAAGGGGATGTGGGGTGAGTAGAAAATCATTTTTCTGCAGATTGCATTCCATTTTTTAAGAAAGTACTAAGCCTAATATCAATATTCATTACCAGATTTGTTTATTCAGAAACAATATATATAAGAAACTAATAAACTACTTAGAACACAATTTGCATGTCAGCAAATGTCCAGGAGTCTAAATTTAAATCTTGATTATGAATTAGACTCTCATCCAAACTGTTCTTTGAGAAGTTGTTTAGAAGCCCTTGGTTGGCTTCCTCTTTCCAGATGGATGTCTTCTGCATGGCTCATAAACAGTTGTCACTCTCTTGAAACTTTTACCCTAGTTTCAAGACACTTGAACATACCTCTGAAAATACATTTTAAAGGCATATAATGTGTTTTGCCCACAAAACCTGAAAAAAAGTAGAATAATTAAAGCATGATATGGTGATTATAGCATGGTAAATAGGTACTTTTACACACTTTTGAAAGGAGTGTGAACTATTTAAACTTTTTGGAAAAAGTTATCCTATAAGGGAAATAAGATTGTTAGTCCTTTTAGTGGAAACACTTAAACTAACACAACTGTTCATCAATATAGAAATAATGGAGAAATTATGGTATTACCACAATGGAAGATAGTATGCCTAAAACAAAAAGTGATTACCAGGGCTGGGAGTAAGGAAAAAGGGAAAACGTTGGTCAAAGGATGTAAACTTTCAATATAAGATAAATAATTTAGGGAACCCAATATATAGCACAATGGCTATATAGCATGGTAACAATACTAAACTGTATAGTTGAAATTTGTTTAATGTCACCACAAAATAAAGCAATACAAAACAAAAAAGATTAACTATACGAGTTAAGAAATATGTTAACTAACTTAATTATGGCAATCATTTCACAAGATACATACATATCACATCATCACATTTTGTTCCATATAGTCACACAATTTTGTTAATTATGCCTCATTAAAGCTGAAAAATTTGAGGGGGGGACCGATTGATCAATCTATAGGCAGAAAAATGCCATGATATTTTTCTTAAATAAATCATTAAAATGGACAAAATAATGTAATATTAGCTTTGTTGAAAAAAAAAAAAAAGACTGAAACTAACTACAAAACATGCAAAAACTTATGTGTTAAGGTTTAGGTTTGAGTTATCTCCCCAAAACTCATGAGACACAATGCAAGAAAGTTTAGAGGTGAAATGATTACATAAGAGCCTTAATCTAAGCAGTACATTAACCCCCTGATAGGGATTAACTGGGTGGTAACTGTAGGTAGATAGGGTATAGCTAGAAGACGTGGGTCTTGGGGGGCATGCCTTTGGGGTTTATATTTTGTCCCTGTTGAGTGTAATTTTCTCTCTGCTTTTTGGTGGCCATGTTAACCCTCTTTCCTCTGCTGCCATGATGTTTTTCCTCATCTTGGGCCCAAAGCAATGAAGCTAGCCATCTGTGGACTGAGATCTCTGAAACCAGGAGCCCCAAGTAAACTTTTCCTTCTGTAATATCAGATCCTTCAGTCAAAGTGACAAAAAAGCTGACTAAAATAATAGTATGTGTATATGTTTGTAAATAACTTTCAAAAGTAAGAAAGGATATACCCCAAATTGTAATAATTGGTAACCACAGGACTCTAGAGCAATTGGATTGAAATTTACTTTTTATTTCTCTGTTGTTTGAAGGCATGATCCAAATTAATGGTAATAGGAATTAATAGAAAAAGGCAGTTGTGAAATACAACACAGAAATGGGGTGGATGGTACTTGGCAGCTATTTGGATGTGAGTGGGAAGCAAATGAAAAAGTCTAAGATGGCTCAGCAATTTCTAGACAGAGTGACTGGGGAATGGTGGTGCCATTTATAGAAACAAGGATACTGTGAGGAGCAGACTGGATTCTTTATTGATACCAGAGAAGAAATGATAACTCCAGGTTATCAATCAAAGTTGTGTTGCTTCTCATTTTAAATAATAACTGTTCCAAAAGGAAAGCTTCTTAGTTAGCTTGGACTTGAAACTTCGGGAAAACATACTGCTTCACTTGAAAGGTGAATTTACCTTATGTGAATTATATCTCAATAAAAATTTGAAAAATAGTGCTTTATTGTTGTATTTCATGTGAATTATGGAATTAAAAGAGCCAGACCATTATCTATGCATATTTTAAACCAAAAGAACATTTATATTTTTAAACAGAAAAAAATTATAAAATTTAAAATAATCTCAAACATGGGAAGAAAAATAACTTTCCTACAATATACAGAATGGAAGAGATACAACATTTTGCCTTTAAAAATTTTACTGAATGTTTTTTGTGTTGTTTTCTTATAGTTATTCCTCTTGCAAATGTGTTTGTAACTCAATGCCTACTGACTTCTTAAGAGTGTGTTGTTGCTAAAAATATTCTATAGAGGTAGCCTTGCAAAGGTTTTTAGATCTAGAAAATACTTGGGCACTTCAATTCCATAAAAAGCAGCATTAGATATTCAGCTCCATTGAGAATTTGTTTCTTGCAAATACTGTCAAAATGCTAGGAGAATTTATTTCCATACAATTATATCGTATTTTATGTTGGGACTGAAATAGAAATGTGTAATCCATCAGTCTGAGATCTTTTGCATAGGTAAATGAGTCAACAGTCTCCCGAATAAATCATTTTAATATTGATTTTCAGTTATATGGAGATGAGCTTCCGCATATCTTCATTCTACATTCATCTTTTATTGTATTTTTAATTTTAGAGACTATTCCTATGTTAATCTTTCTTAGATGAATTATGTAGAGTCTTCCATAGGAAATGTTTTTCTTAATGTGTTTGTTATCCTTATCTTGAGTTTAAATGGGACATTTCTGTAATTGCCATGTTTTTATTTTGAGTCTAAACAATTTCGTGAATTTCAAAACCTTTGGAGAACTGGATAATTATAATACTGGATGAAATCACAAGTTGATTTTTTTATTGATTAATTCTTCCAATTTAGTTTAAGCTACATATAGTCTCCTATTAAGGAAAAAGAACAAAGATAATAAATTTAATATTTTGTATATTTCTTGTTTTCCAGAAAATAAACACTGTTGGAACCAGTAATGCAGATGTCCCTTTGGCTGATCCCGGAATGTACCAGTTGGACATTACATTAAGAAGGGGTCAAAGTTTAGCTGCCCGAGATAGAGGAGGTATGACCATAAGAACAATATCACCTAGACTCTTTTTCTGTGTGTTTGTGAGAAATATTGCTTCCTTTATGATTGCTTAAGTTTGAAAAAAAAAACTATAATATTGTAATTTTTAGAAGTTTGGATTTAAAGACACAATTTGATAAATTACCTCATTCTTCTGACCATGTAGAAAGGGGTTTTGATGCAGGTTCCAAACCATGACCTATCTGACACAGATAGCAAGGTCCTCACCACACTGCCGACAAGTTAGACTCTACTTGTACATGGTTAGTGGCTCAGATGATTACATAGGTGAGGCATCTATTCGAAGCTATATCAGAAGTTACTTTTTAGTAGACACAGTTAAATCTACTGAAGTTGCAGAATCCAGGACTAGTATCTCACCAAAATTTTAGAGATTCCCATCAAGTAACTGAGACTTCATTGGACCTGGCAATAGGATTAAACAGGACTTGGTAGGTTGAATAGTTTTTTTTGCAGGCCATGATGAGGCAGAAGACAAGATAAATACTCCTTAGTTCTCTTGTAAGGGCATTGTCCTGATGAACTAAACTGGAGCACCTGGGGGATTCCTAAACCCAGGCTCAAAGCAGGATCAGGGATAAATTCTCCAATAGACTGTGTAGCATCCTTTATAAATTTTAATTACCAGCCATACAGGAGGTAGAGACCTGGAGGTCCCTGAGAACTTCCATTCTCACAGGAAGCTGAGTTTGGGTGAAACCCCTCCTACTAGGAGGGAGGAAATTCCCTAAACCTATGCAACTTTGTTGTCATACCACCTGGAAAGGTCCATAACATTCTGTGATCCAGTTTTTCCCCTTCTATCCTAAAAGACATCCATAATTAGGGAATAGAAGGAACCAGATTAATACTATAGTCTAGCTGGGCACTGTGGCACACACCTGTAATCCCGAGGCAGGAGGATTGCAAATTCAAAGACAGCCTCAGCAACTTAGTGAGGCCCTGTCTCAAATTAAAATATAAAAAGGACTGGGGATGTGACTCAGTGATTGAGTGCCCCTGAGTTCAATTCCTGGTACAAAAAAAAAAAATTAAAAAGACTATAGTCTAAAATTTATGTTTTCTCTCTCCAAAAGAATAAAATATTTTATGTAACAGTGGAATTTTGTTAGAAACTATTAGTTTCAATTTTTAAGTAAAAATTAATAAGTAGAACATTTTTCAAGTATTGCTTTTGTAATACTAATAATATAAAGTTGCATTATAACAAAATACAAGCAATATTGAAAAAGAACAAACAATTTAATCTTTTTTAGTAACTAGAACATTTGTAATGAATGAAAATATGATTGAAAATGTTAGAACTTAAACAGATGGGAAGATTTCAAAATTAAACATCTGGTCTAGTAGGTAAGAAGAAATGTTTATTGCATTAAACTATGTCAAATAAGTTATAATTAGATTACCAAAAGAAAGCAATGGTATTAGCACAGTATTAACATTATTTCATATAACATCATTTAGTTTTCAATGAGCTCTCAATTATATTATTTATAAAACAGAATTAAACCAGGAAACCAGAGATCAAAATTTTATTCCTAGATATGCCCTCAGTAATTTAAAATAGATAGGTTTACAATGTGTTGTTTATACTTATAAAAATTTAAAAATAATCTAAATAGCCATTAATGGAGGCATGGCTTAATAAATTGTGGTCATCCACATGAACATGCATCTCTAAAAGAGAATAAGGAAAATCTCTAGGAATTGATATGGAAAACTGTACAAAGTATATTAAGTTAACTTAGGGAAAGTTCAAAAGAATATCAAAATATGCAACATTTCATGTAAGAAAAAAGGATATAAGAAATTTTGCATTTTATGCTCATTTGTACAAAAAGAAGAACTAGAAGAAAGTCAGAAATGAATGAAATTGATAACATGAAGAATGTAGATAAGATCAGGTGACAAGAATGGGGGATGGGAACAAGGTAAAAGGGTGAGGAAGAAGTAATATTTCCCTGAGTAAACTATAGTTCTTGTATATTTCTAACTATGACAATATTTAGCACCTTAAAACAATGGCTAGTTTGGTTAGTTAAAGTCAACAAGAATGTGGGAGGAACTCAAAAAGAAATATAAGAATAACTACACCTCAGGGAGTTGTTGAATAAATAACTAATCTAAAAAACTATGTAAAACAGTATTGGGTTATATGCTATAAAACTTGAACTAAACATAAATATTGTGAACTGGAGCATGGTTATCAATTCTGAGACTAATGTGTATGCTAGGAGCTAGCAAATAAGTAAATACATTGTACCTAATGAGAGCCAGGTAGGGAGAAACCTTGGAGGAAGAAGTTACAAATATAGAAAAGGAAAAGGCTAATAAAGAGAAATGAAATGTCATTTGCAGGAAAATGGATGGAACTTGAGAGTGTGATATTAAATGAAATAAGCAAAACCCAGAAAGTCAAGACTTTTATGTTTTCTTTTGTATGTGGAAGCTTTAGAGAAAAAAAATGGGGGGGGGGGTAGAAGTTGAGAGGTGATGAGGATCTCATGAGAACATAAGGGAGACCAGTAGAGTAGAGGAAAGGAATCTGGAGAAGGGAGGATGGAAAGGAAAGGGGACGTACCGGGAAACAATATTGACCAAATTATGTATATTGTATGCATATATGAATGCATAACAATGAATCCTACTATTACATATAATTATGATGCACCAATAAAAATATGGCAAAAAAAGGAAAAGGGTAGGCTAGAATGATACCTGTGGTATGGTTTTAGGTATTGATGTGAACTAATGGTTTTTGATATGTGTTCAAATAGATATAAACACAAATGGATAAAGGTGTGTGTGTGTGTTTCCTACTCTATTTGCTGAAAGGGCCTAGAAGCTATAGCAATGGTTTAATGACAAAATAGCAACATACCTAGGGCCCAGGTATCTGTTTCTAAATACAATTTCCCTAACACAGTAATCAGGACTCCTGGAGGAATGGTTGATTTCAGACCTAGTACAGGAAAAGTACAAGATGAGCCCGGAACATCTTGCATTGCCAGGAATTAAAGTAGTGCTCTAAAGTTGATGGCAGAATGTCAAAACTGCATAGGGCCAACTTAAAGAAACTCCTAATGTCCAAAACTGGGACAATTTCAGCAATAAAATAAATAATGGTACTAATATAGTATAACACATGGAATATAATAAATATTTATGATTTCATGCTGATAAATAAATAATTGAATAAAAGAATAGGTGAGAGAGAAGGTACTGCTTTTTCATATGGTAGAATTCCAATGTATGAGAGAAGGGAAGAAGAAAATAGAAATCATCTTTTAACAAACACTAAATCACAATTGTTATAAGCAGAATTCTTCAATGGATGCTAAAATTACATGTGCAAAATTATGGTGTGAAACAGAAAATTTGCAGTATTTCAAAGTATTTCTCTGCAAGATATGAATGACTTACAAAGGGAAAAATACTAACTCTACTTTAGAGAAGTGCGGAAGACTTTTCTAAGACCACCTTAGCCAAGTAATCAAAGGTGATATCAGAAGTGACATGCAGACATCACATAGCTCCTGATAAGGCACACCAAGAACCACCCTTCATTTCTTTCTGTAGCACTCTTGTCAAAATGGTAAAGCTCAACAAAATCATAAGACAACATCAGGCAAACTATCATCATTTGACACAATTTATCTGAACCGAGTTATCCCTATCTTTTGGACAGTGTGTGCATCATCTTGTTCCAACATTCCCCATGCCGCCACAATTTTGGAACTCAGTGTGTGTACACCACTGTCTTTCTTATAGTAACAAATTATTCTCTATAGATATTGCGGACAAAAATATGAAACAAGTGTCAGGAGACTGGGAGAGGCATGCATTTAAGAAAAATGGAAGAAGAGATAACAGAACAAAAAGAAAATGGGAGAGAAAATATTACTTTGCAAGAATGAGGAATACAACAAAATGTTAAAAGGTTAACTCTAATTGAGTTTCACCAGTTTACCTTACTTTTGCATTTGTGAAATTTTAATTGGGTAAAGGTAATAAGAGATAATTAAATGGAGGAAGCAACCTGAGTTACGTTTGGGATTGAGTATACATCTTTGACCCATCTATGAAAAACAATGTGTTAAGCATTTGATTGCATAGATAGTGTTGAATCATTTTAGATTTGTGAATTTAATTACATATAACTGGTAGGATAATTAGATGAAATGGATATTTATTTATTTATTTATTTATTTATTTTTAAATTTTTTTGTAGATGGACACCATGTCTTTATTTTATTGCTCTGTATGTGGTGCTGAGGATCGAACCCAGGGCCTCACGCATGTGAGGCAAGCACTCTACCACTGATCTACAATCCCAGCCCAGATGAAATGGATATTTAAAGTTAGAATAAAGCATTGCAGTCATGTGGGAATGTAGTTTTGAGGGCTTGAATTGGGATTATGAGTGTGGGAATGGAGAAGGAAAGGAACATATGAGAGAAGGTTCAGGAAATGTCCAGTAGGACTTGGGATCATTTGGAAGATGGGGGCTAAACAAACAAACAACAACAATAAAACCTTTGGAAGTTTTAAAACTGATGGTGTGGGGAAGTATGTGCAGGTTGGAAAACAATGTATATAGTACCCTTGCAAAACCATTAGGATTAGTAAATACTACATTCTTCATTTGTTCCATTGATGTTCCTTTTTTACAGGAAAGGTGCCCTTTCCATATACTTTCTTAAGGCCTGACTACTTTTTCTTGGAGTCTGAGAGTCTGTTTATGATCATCCAACAAGATTCCATAGGACCATCCCTTGGTCTGTGGACCACAAAAACATTGCTGGGGATGGCAGGCCTCCTATTTCAGACATTTTTGAAAATTACTATTATGTTTTTATTAGAGTATTATTAATAATATTGGAGTTCATTTTGACATAATCATACATGCATAGAATGTAATTTGTTCCACTTCAGTTCCCAGTGCTTTCGTTCCCTCTCCTCTTTCCTCCCACCATTCCCCTTCCTCTACTCTACTAGTCTTCTGTCCGTTTTATGTCAATGCTTTTATCTACTACCCAGAAATACAAAAATGTCTATGTCTCCTATTTCTATATCACATTTGCACAGGAGAATGGGAGGAAAAACTCATTTCCACCTCTACCACTATTGCTGGAATGCTGAACTTTGTTCCTCCCGAATCCTCCTTCATACGTAGTAGACATAGAGGCAACCTCATCAGTCAGAGCTACCTTCATTCTTACATTTCTGTGACTCCTTTTCTAGAACATTCAGATGGCTTCTTGAAATACTTCTACCATTTCCTGAGTTTTACTAGCTCTTTTTTAGGCAGCCTGATGAGCTACAATGTGCATGATCTTGGGAGACTTACATACACGAGGTCAAAGCCAAATTCTACATTTTGTTAGCTGTGTGACTTTAAGTAAGATGTGTGCTCTCTCTGCTCCATTTGTTGGTTCCAGGTTTAGAAACCAAAAATATAGGATTCCTAGTTAAATTTGAAATTGAGATAAATAATACATTGTCTTCCATATATATGTATAAACCTGTCTTAATATTGGGTGCATACAAACACTAAAATTTATTATTTATCTGAAATTTGGGTTATCATTTTACCTGACCCTATGCAATTGTCAAGTACAATTATTACTAGAAAACTGCCATTTATATTTTAATTAAGTGGTACTTTTTAGGAAATATGTCTTTCGACACAGACATCTATATTATCATCTATCAGATTCTTAATGTAATGTTTTTACATAGTTATTGGTACGGTTAGAAAAATAACCGACATAGCAATTCCCTACAATTTGATATCTTGAAGTTTGGATTATGAAGGATATATTGTATCCCTAGAGCTCCCTTTAAACATTACCCCAAACTTGGAGACTAAAACAACAGAAATTTATTCTCTTAATGTTTTAGAAGCCAGGAGTCAAAATATCAAGGTGTAGCAAGGCAAAACACGCTCCTAGCACTCTTGGAGAGAATTCTCACTTTCAGCTTCTTGTGGCTCCAAGGTTCCTTGGCTTTTTTTTTTTTAAATGTTTATTTTTTAGTTGTAGGTGACATAATATCTTTATTTATTTATTTATTTTTTATGTGGTGCTGAGGATCGAGCCCAGTGCCTTAGGCGTGCTAGTCGAGCACGCTACCACTGCGCCATAATCCCAGTCCCAGGTTCCTTGGCTATTTACAGATATGTCACTCCAGTCTCTGCCTCTGCCTTCACGTGGCCCTCCCTCTGTCTCTGGGTCTCTCTTCTCTTTTCTCTTATAAAGGCACAATGGTTAAATTTAGGGCCCACCCTAATATGGGATTACCACATCCCAAGATTCTTTTTAAAAAATATTTTGTTTTGTTGTAGATGAACACAATATCTTTATTTATTTTATGTGGTGCTGAGGATCAAACCCAGTGCCTCACGTATGTGAGGCAAGCGCTCAACCGCTGAGCCATAGCCTCAGCCCCCATCCCAAGATTCTTAACTTAATTACATCAGCAAAGACCTTATTTCTAAATGAGGTCACAGTCACAAGGACCATGGGACCAGAGTTGAAGACTTAAACATACCTTCTTTTTTTTTTAGGGGCCAGGGATCCAAGTTAACCTACTACTGAGAACAGTTGCTTCTCTTCTTGTGCTAGGATCAAATTTAAGTATCATTCAAATGAATTGGGTGAACTTTTTGTTATTCTGTTTAGAACAGTGTTAGAAATCCCTGCATTGCTGGGTGTGGTAGTGCACACCTGTATTGCCAGGGACTCAGGAGGCTGAGGCAGGAGGATTGCAAGTTTAAGGCTAGGCTTAACAACTTAATGAGACCCTGTCTCAAAGAACAATTTAAAAAGGGGAGGGGGGCGGATCTGAGGATGTAACTCAGTGCTCCTGACTTCAATTGCCAGTTTAGAATTAAATTTTTAAAAAAGGAAAGAAAGAGAAAAGAAATTCCTTCATTGAGTACAGTTAGAGGATCCTGGGCACCATATTCTGAATCTCCTGAGTCTGATGTGTCTATGCTGAAGGGTGTTTGCAGGTGTTCTGAGAATCACATTTCCAGGTTGGAGCAGGATTCATAAAAGTCTGGTGGGTGGGAAAATATTTGGAAGTTTATCACTAGCTAAGATTCACTTTTCTCACTAATTGAGAACTTATACCCGGTATATTGCAGCCAGATCTGAGAAAATAAATTGGAGAGCATTTTGTTTTCAAAAACAAATTCAACTTAATAAAACTGAATCATATTCTGAATTCTAAGTGTAAAGTCCTTTTTTAAGTTAGAGGGCCTGCCAGCGATTTTATCATTAGAATACAATTTGTGAAGCTCCTGAAGAGTTATTCTCCAAGTTGGTGGAGCAGAGTAATATTACTAGTGTGTATTGTGCACCAGGGAGGATGCACAGAGGTACATGTACAGATGTGTAAAAATATCTATATATACAGATGTTTCCTCCAGTTTTCACAGGACTGGCTGTGAGAATACCTGCCAGCTCTCATGTGTATTCATCGTTTAGTGTTCAGGTTCCTCTTTGTTTTTGATCCTGGAGAAACTTCTTTATAATATGGCTACATATTCTAGTTAACCTGGAGGCTTTTGTTTTATACCTGTTGACTGGCATAATTGTTAACAGTACTCCATTGCATTCTCAAAAGAGTCCCATATTCAGACACACAGAATATACTAATGCTTCCCAAAACATCTTAATCTCATTAATGTTCACCAGGAAATTAAGCAGTATAGGAGCTGGGGATGTAGCTCAGTGGTAGAGTGTGTGCTTAGCATGCATGAAGCTTCTGGTTCAATCCCCAGCATGTGGGTGTGCACATGCGTGCACACACATACACAAAATCAGCATTATGAATATTCTTTTTTTCCTAGAAGAAAACACAACTTGTATCATTTAGAGTCTTGTCTCTGAGCAGATTTATGCCACTTTTCTTGCAATCTCTTCCTTAAATTTCCAGTCTTTTATGAGAGATCTAGATCAAGAAAAGACTTTTCATATTGCGTTTTGTGTTAAGACCAAGAATGGAATGTGTTGCTAGTCAATCATTTTTAAAATTTCTTACAGATGGTGAGAATGAGGTATAGGCTTCTTTTACTCAGTACAGACGCAATCATTTACATGTTATCAACATTGTTCACTTAAACAGTGGTAAAATTTTACCATTGTACAGTTTTAAAAAAAATTATTGTGACTTAGTTTAAATGATACCTATTTCATATAGGCTAAGATTTTAAGCTTGTATATATATGGATATGTATACATACAAACATATATATACACATTATCTATGTATATGTACATATATACATACATATATACATATATACACATATATATATTGCTTTTTTTAAAAAATGTTTTGTTTTCATAGATACAAAACCACCACCCATGGGAACATAAAGACTCCCTTGTGGCATGTTAATAAAACTAGAACCATACAATTGCTAAACCCTGAGAATGAACTTCTATCTGGAGATTTTGTAATGATTCCAAGATTGCATCATCCTCCTAGAAAGCTTTTTATACTAGTCGTAACACTTCTAGTCGAAGAAAAGGGTACAGTGGCTCCTCCCTGGGGTTTGGCTGTAATGGTGTGTCTGTAGGGTGTTCCTTTCTTTAAGAGTCCTAAGGTTTACCAAGAGGTAACATTCTTTACCAGAGGTAAATTTGGAATTTCTTAAGTTATAGAGTAGGTACTACAATTTCCTGAAGATACCCTGAGGATGATGTTCCCACTGGTGAATGTCGTCATAGTATACCTATCTAAATACTATTTACTTTTTAAGGTATTCTTTCTTCCATTATTATGATTACAAATTTGCTTCCTTCATTAGGAAGGAAAGAGGACCAATTTTTATTAAACCTTTGCAAGTAACTACATTGCCATGTGAAGTAAAAGGACCCAGGAAAGACCCTGAGGACGATATCTGACACTGTTCTCAGTATTTTAGAGATAATCAATATTCATTGTATTTCCTTCAGTATCTGCATAGGCTTTGCCAATGGTGTTCTTTTCAAATAAGATTTTATTGTAGATGAATTTGATTTAGAATAAGTATGATTTAATTCAGCAGCTGTTAATAAAAGATGGTGTTAAGCTTCACCCATTTTAAAAGCATATCTCTGAGTTTATTTATTAGAGACATTGTTCTTCAGTTTCTCTGGGGTTAATTAGCTTGTACTCATGGTTTTCCATATTATGCCTTCTTAAAAGATATGTTTCTTCTTGGTATTGTATTGTTGGATTTTTATACACTTTGCCTATATGAAGAAATATTCTTAAGACTTCTGTTATGTATTGCCTAAAATTGATTATTATACAAAATTATTCTGTAAATTTTGGAAGGTCAATTGGCATAGTATATCTATTAAGAATGAATTCACATTTTTAGTACAACTAGTATGAAATTATAGACCCATTAATTAAGATTATTTTAAGAGATGTTATTAATTCTAATTGGCAACAATTTAATCTAAGTTTAGGGCAAAAGAGGGAACAAAAGTGCTTTATTGTGTGCTTATAAAATAAACCATTAAAATTAATACCAATAATATTTTAAAACAATAACTATAATTAGAAATGTCTCTTCATTTTCACAAAGTTCTATTTCTTTTTCTGTTGATCTTACATTAGCAGCCTACCTTCACAAAATCATTTGCAATTTCATCAAAAGTGTTCTGAAAACCCCCAAATTTAACTACCCTGTGGTAGGCAGTTAGGTCTCAGCTTACATTTTGAAATCTGCACCCATGAGTTCATGTCGGCAACCTCAGTAGTCTTTTCCACCGAGGTCTGAGACTGACTTCTTTGTGGTTTCTCTTGAAGACACAACCTCTGTCCTCCCTGTAGCTAATAGTAGGAACATAAGGCAAGCACACGGGGAGAAGGAAGGCCACCTGCTGATCAAAGACTGAATGCCTCCGGTTGAGCTATAACTGAAACCAGTGCTCTCTTAACCACTAGAAGTTAAGAGAGCAGCATCTCCTTTTGGAAGTGAGTACATAAGCCAGTAGACATACCTCTAATTTAGGTGATGATTACCCTGAGAGGAGCAATACATTGTGAACAGTGAAGGCACTGGCAAATCTCTACTGCCCACTGTAGCACTTGCACCAAAACTATCTCCAACTGATCACGAATTTGAAAACTAAAAATGGAATCTACCTAGGAATAAACTTCATGACACTCGAGTTACCCAAAAGGAACAGCAAACACTGTATCTATACAAAATTGACCTTAGGTAATTGAGTTTTACATTTACATCTCAAAAAGAATAAAAAAAGAATAAAACAATATTCTATAACCATTATGGCTCTTGTATTCAACTAAACATCAGCCTTACGAGACTATCTATGGCAATACTTGGCATGGTCTGTTTAAGAGGATATAGGACAGGAACCACAGCTTACCAGCCAGACAGCACCAGATATCCTTTGCTGTTCATGTAGCAACTCCAGTTCCCACTGCTGTCTGTGAGTTATTTATCTTTATATTTTAGATAACATAGTGCAGATGCAGAAAGACAAGATCCAGACTGAGCAGGTGTGGGAGCTACCCTGACATAAAGGCTTCATTTGTCACAGGAGCCAGTTGTAACTACTTCATGACATACCTGATTATAATAGTCATTATGCACAGGAAAGCTACAGAGATGTGGCTTCCTGTCAGGTGTTTCTACTTGTCCTGGTTCAGATTACCTTTACTAATCAGGGAATCATTCTGCCATTTTTTGTTTAGCAACATATAGGTATATTCTTTAGTCAGGTTTCCAAGAGAATACAAAGTTAACTAAAGGTAATATTCTCATTAAGAAGGGGGTACAGGTTTCCCCACAGTAGGGTAAGTACTGAGAAAATTTAGAAAATGTGGAGTATTCCTAATTTGTGCCTAGTTGTATCATGCAGTCCCTTTGCACTTGAATGACACAGGGCAGATTTCAAGGTGAGGGAGCAAGCCTTCTGTGTTCCTTGCAGCTGTTCAGCAAGCACCAGTCTGTCTGTATATAAAAATACTCTCTCAGTTTTATTATTCCAAATTTACGATCTGACCTTGGATAACAATAAAATCAAACAGAATTTCCCGAGCAACACACAAATGTTCAAGGACATGAGGGAGGTCTATAACCTTGACTGTGATACTAACCACAGTAGCAATACTTTATAGCAAGCCCAATGGAGGCAAAACAAGTAATTCAACAATTACAGATTGTCTAGTCATAATAACCTTTGTCATTTTTTCTAATAATTTTTTTAAAACAATTGACCATGGTCAAAAATATACTCAAATTTATCATTAAAGCAGACCCTTTTAAGAGTATGTTTGGTCTATCCTCTATTTTTGGAAAACAAATTTTCATAGCTTTGCATTGATAATAGACTATCTTCTCAATCACCATTTCTCTTTCCAATTTCTATTATACTTAAGCTTTTAAAAGTACTTTAAAATTATTTCCATATGCATATTTTCAATATATAGACATGTATATGAAATAATGGTAGATAATACATTTTGGATTGAATATAATTAATTTTAAAGTAAAAAATACTGCATTGATTTTTACTTTTATAACTTCACAGCTATTAGCATTACAAATACATTTGCATATTTAAAAATATGTAAATAAAAGCTATTCAGTAAACCCTAATGTGAACCAGGAACCTTGGGTGAATATGATATTTGGATTTATATTCATCAATTATAACAAATGTGCCATTCTGCTGGGGATGTTCACTGTGGGGGAGGCTGTGCATGTGAGGAGCAGAGGGTGTAGAGCTCTTTGTACTTTCTGCTCAATTTTGCTGGGAAGCTAAAACTAATAAAAGATAAAGCCTACTTTAAAAAAAGAAAGAAAAGAAAAACTTACTTTGTGGTGACCAAGTATCTTTGTTCTGTCTCCATTTTAGTTTAAATATTAAATAACAAACATTACATATTAATTACTTCAAGTCTCAAAGTTAAATATGAATCATGGAAGGAAAATCTATATTGAAATTGCCAAGCAATACAATTATGACTAATGTTAAAATCCATCAGAGAAATACAGAACCCTAAAGTGTTATCAAAGATCCAAATGGAATAGCACATAGCATTTCCTAAAGTATAAAACAAACACATTTTTAAAATACAGTACTTACTCTATTTCAGTTCCATTTTATACCTGTTACATACAAACATCCTTAAATTTTAAGTGAAATTAGTATCATCCATGTATAAAAATTTCCAGTTAATTAGGCCTCCTATCCAAAAATAAAACTGATTTACTTATTTATTTATTTTTATTTAGGTTTACATGATATCAGAGTGCAATTTGATTCATTGTATACAGATGGAGGATAACATTTCATTTCTCTGGTTGTATGTGATATAGAATCACAACATACATGCAGTCATACATAAAGCCAGGGCTATGCTGGCCATCATATTCCACCATTTTTACTGTCCCCATGCCCCCTCCCCCTTTACACCCCTGTGAACAGAGTTCTTCCATTGTTCCCGTGTCCTTCCCCACATTATGGATCAGCATCCACTTATCAATGAGTACATTCGGCATTTGGTTTTCTGAGATTGGCTTACTTCATTTAGTATGATATTCTCCACCTCCATCCATTTACCTGCAAATGCCATAATTTTATTCTCTCTTATTGCTGAGTAATATTCCATTGTGTATATATACCACAGTTTCTTTATCTATTCATCTATCGAAAGGCATCTAGGTTGGTTCCACAGTTTAGCAATTGTGAATTGAGATACTATAAACATTGAAGTGGCTGCATCACTGTAGAATGCAGTTTTTAAGTCTTCCGGTTATAGACCAAAGAGTGGGATAGCTGGGTCAAATGGTGGTTCCATTCCAAGTTTTCTAAGGAATCTCCATAATGCTTTCCATATTGGTTGTACCAGTTTGCAGTTCCACCAGCAATGTATGAGCATGACTTTTTCCGCACAACCTCACCAACACTTGTTGTTTGTATTCCTTGGTAATTGCCGTTCTGACTGGCATGAGATGAAATCTTAGGGTAGTTTTGATTTGCATTTCTCTGATTGCTAGTGATGTTGAATGTTTTTTCATATGTCTGTTGATGGATTGTATATCTTCTTCTGTGAAGTTTGTGTTCAGCTCTTTGGCCCATTTACTAATTGGGTTGTTAGTTTTTTTGGTGTTAAGCTTTTTGAGTTCTTATATATCCTGGAGATGAGTGCTCTATGGGATGTGTGTGGGGCAAAGATTTGTTCCCAGAATGTCGGCTCTCTGTTCACTTCATTGATTATTTCTTTTGCTGAGAAGAAGCTTTTTAGTTTGAATCCATCCCATTTATTGATTCTTGATTTTACTTCTTGTTCTATAGGAGTCTTGTTAAGGAAGTATGGTCCTAATCTGACATGATGAAGATTTGGGCCTATTTTTTTCTTCTATTAGGCACAAGGTCTCTGGTCTGATTCCCAGGCCCTTGATCCACTTTAAGTTGAATTTTGTGCATGGTGAGAGATAGGGGTTTAGTTTCATTTTGATACATATGGATTTCCAGTTTTCCCAGCACCATTTGTTGAACAGGCTATCTTTTCTCCAGTGTACGTGTTTAGCTCCTTTGTCTAACTGTATGTAAGTGGGTTCATCTTCTGTGTCTTCTATTCTATACCATTGGTCTACATGTCTATTTTGGTGCCAGTACCATGCCATTTTTGTTACTATAGCTTTGTAGTATAATTTAAGGTCAGGTATTGTGATGCCTCCTGCTTCACTCTTCTTGCTAAGGATTGCTTTGGCCATTCTAGGTCTCTTATTCTTCCAAATGAATTTCATGATTGCCTTTTCTATTTCTACAAGGAATGACATTGGGATTTTAATTGGGATTACATTGAGTCTATATAGCACTTTGGGTAGTATGGCCATTTTGACAATATTGATTCTGCCTATCCAGGAGCACGGGAGATTTTTCCATCTTCTAAGGTCTTCTTCAATTTCTTTCTTCAGTGTCTTGTAGTTTTCATTGTAGAGGTCTTTCACCTCTTTTGTTAAATTGATTCCCAAGTATTTTTTTTTTTGAGGCTATTGTGAATGGGATAGTTTTCCTAATTTGTCTTTCAGATGTATAGAAATGCAATTGATTTATGGGGGTTGATTTTATATCCTGCTACTTTGCTGAAATCATTTATTAATTCTAGAAGTTTTCTGGTAGAATTTTTTGGATCTTCTAAGTATAGAATTATGTTGTCTGCAAATAATGATAGTTTGAGTTCTTCTTTTCCTATTCATATCCTTTTAATTTCTTTCGTCTGTCTAATTGCTCTGGCTAGTGTTTCAAGGACTATGTTGAATAGCAGTGTTGAAAGAGGGCTGGGGATATGGCGCAGTGGTAGCGTGCTCGCCTGGCATGCGTGAGGCGCTGGGTTCGATCCTCAGCACCACATAAAAATAAAATATATTCTGTCCATCTAAAACTAAAAAATAAATGTTTAAAAAAGAAAGAAAGAAAGAAAGAGGGCATCCCTGTCTAGTTTCCGTTTTCAGAGGGAATGATTCCAATTTTTCTCCATTTAGGATGATATTGGCCTTGGGGTTAGCGTAGATAGCTTTTACAAAGTTGAGGAATGTTCCTAGTATCCCAAGTTTTTCTAGTCTTTTGAATATAAAAGAGTGCTGTATTTTGTCAAATGCTTTCTCTGCATCGATCGATAGACTCATATGACTCTTATCTTTAAGTCTATTGATGTGATGTATTACGTTTATTGATTTCCATATGTTGAACCAACCTTGCATCCCTGGGATGAACCCCACTTGATCATGGTGTACTATCTTTGCAATATGTTTTTGTATGCGATTTGCCAAAAGTTTATTGAGAATTTTTGCATCTACGTTCATCAGGGATATTGGTCTGAAGTTTTCTTTCTTGGATGTGTCTCTGTCTGGTTTTGGAATCAGGGTGATACTTGCCTCATAGAATGAGTTTGGAAGGGTTCCCTCCTTTTCTATTTCATGAAATAGTTTGAGGAGAATTGTTATTAATTATTCTTTGAAGGTCATGTAGAACTCAGCTGAGAATCCATCTGGACCTGGGCTTTTCTTGGTTGGCAGGCTCTTGATGGCATCTTCTATTTCCTTGCTTGAAATTGATCTGTTTAAGTTGTGTATGTCCTCTTGGTTCAATTTGGGTAGGTCATATGCCTCTAGAAATTTGTCAGTGTCTTCAGGGTTTTCTATTTTATTGGAGTATACATTTTCAAAATAGTTTCTAATTATCCTCTGTATTTCAGTAGGGTCTGTCGTGATATTTCCTTTTCATTATGAATTTTAGTAATTTGGGTTTTCTCCCTCCTCCTTTTCATTACACTGGCTAAGGGTTTGTCAATTTTATTTATTTTTTCAAAGAACAAGCTTTTTGTTTTGTCAATTTTTTGAATTGTTTCTTTTGTTTCAATTTCATTGATTTCAGCCCTAATTTTGATTATTTCCTGTCTTCTACTTCTTTGTGTGTTAATTTGTTCTTCCTTTTCTAAGGCTTTGAGATGAAGAGTCAATTCATTTATTTGTTGATTTTTACTTCTTCTAATGAATGAGTTCAGTGCTATGAACTTTCCTTTTAGCACTGCCTTCATGGCATCCCAGAGATTTTGATATGTTGTATCAGAGTTTTCATTTGCCTCTAAGAATTTTTTTATCTCTTCCTTGATGTCTTCTGTTATCCACGCATCGTTCAATAGCATATTATTTAGTTTCCAGGTGATGGAGTAGTTTCTGTTTTTTAATCTGTCATTGATTTTTAATTTTATTCCATTGTGGTCAGATAGGATGCAGGGTAGAATCTCTATTTTTTTGTATTTGCTACGACTGGCTTTGTGACATAACATATGATCTATTTTGGAAAAGGATCCATGTGCAGCTGAGAAAAAAGTGTATTTGCTTGTTGATGGATGAAACACTCTATATATGTCTCTTAAGTCTAAATTATTGATAGTTTCATTGAGGTCTGTGGTTTCTTTATTAAGTTTTTGTTTGGAAGATCTATCCAATGGTGAGAGAGCTGTGTTAAAGTCTCCAAGTATTATTGTGTTGTGGTCTATTTGATTCTTGTATTTGAGAAGGTTTATTTGATATACGTAGAAGCCCCATTATTTGGGGCATAGATATTTATGATTGTTATGTCTTGCTGATGTATGATTCCCTTAAGAAGTTTGAAATGACATTCTTTATCTCTTTTCACCATCTTTGGTTTGAAGTCCACTTTATTTGATATGAGGATGGAAACTCCTGCTTGTTTGCAGGATCCATGTGAGTGATATGTTTTTTCCCACCCTTTCACTGTCAGTTTTTTGGATGTTTTTTCCTGTAAGATGAGTCTCTTGAAGACAGCATATTGTTGG
>PVHX01013294.1:23074-55374 GCA_004024805.1 Geosciurus inauris
AGATTGTCCATTTCTTTGGTTTGAAATTCTGTGCCTTCTTCTATCCCAATAAATCTTAGAGTTGGTCTTTTGATGCTGTCCCATATTTCTTGTATGTTCTGTTCATGATTTTTTACCATCTTCACTGTATGGTCAAGTTTATTTTCAAGATTGTATATCTTGTCTTCATTATCCAAGGTTCTGTCTTCCATGTGATCTAGTCTGCTGGTGATGCTTTCTATTGAGTTTTTTATTTGGTTTATTGTTTCCTTCATTTCAAGAATTTCTGATTGGTTTTTTTTTCACAATCTCTAGCTCTTTCTTTCTTTCTTTCTTTTTTAATATTTTTGTTGTTGTTGATGGACACAATGTCTTTATTTTATTGCTTTGTATGTGGTGCTGAGGATTGAACTCAGGGCCTCATGCATGCGAGGCAAGCGCTCTACTGCTGAGCTACAATCCCAGCCCCTCTCTAGCTCTTTCTTAAAGTAATCTTTTGCTACTTGTAATTGCTCTCTTGTCTCTATGTTAGAATGATCAATGGTTGCCTTTCTTTGCTCTCCTATTTCTTTGTTGGATTGATCAGTTTTTGCCTGTAATTACTCACTTATGTCATTCTTTAATTCACTGATCATTTTAATTATGTATATTCTGAATTCTTTCTCTGACATTTCATCAACTGTGTTGTCAATGGATTCTGTTACAGTGGTATCAAGGTTTAGTTGGGGCACTTTCTTCCCTTGTTTTTTCATGTTGATCGTGTATCTTCCATTCTTGCAATTCCTATCTGAGGTATTGTAGCTTCTATCCTATAATCTTGTATTGACACTCCAGATTACCTGTGTCTCACCTTGGAGCTACTTCTGTTCCCCTGTGTCCCCAGATGGGCACTACTGCCACTAAAGTTGGTGGTGGAGGTAGTGGACATACCTCTAGATGGCAGTGGGAGTGCCCTTGGCTGGGCTTCTGTGGCAGTCCCTGAGGGCTGTTTTTCCCCTCTCTTACATCCCTGCTGGTGAGCACAAACTCTGGAGCAGAACTGGAGGGGGGCCCAGGTCTCACTTAGGCAGGGTCACAAGCAGGAGAGTCTTTGTACAATCCTTACCAAGGATGTGAGCTTCCCTGGGGCTGGAGGCTAGCAGGCCCTGGTCTGCCTTTAGCTGGGCACATCTGGTATTCCCTGAGTGTGGTTTTGGGCCTTCTGTCTCACCTGTCCACAGGAAATCTAGAGTGGAACTGGGGCGGGCCCAGGCCTCACTTGGGTGGGGCCTCCTCAAGCTGGGGTCTCTGCTGCAACTCTTACCCTGAATGTTGGCTCCCCTGTGGCTAGTGGCTAGCAGTCTCTGGTCTCCCTTTGGCTGGTCACCCATGGAGTTTCCTGAGGGTGGATTTGGGCCCTCCGCGACTCCTGCGGGTCCTCAGGAGCTCTGGAGCAAAGCTGGGGCAGGCCCAGGCCACACTTGGGTTGGGCCTCCTCCCACTAGGGTCTCTGCCATGGATTCTTATCCTGGGTGTACGTTCCCCTATGGCTGGTAGCTATCAGTCTTTGGTCAAACCTTGGCTGGTCACCTGTGGAGTTTCCTGAGGGTGGATTTGGGCCCTCTGTGGCTCCTGCCAGTCCACAGGAACTCTGGAGCAGAACTGGGGTGGGCCCAGGCCACACTTGGGTGGGGCTGCCTTGCACTGGGGTCTCTGAGGGGACTCTTATCCTGGGTGTGTGTTCCCCTGTGGCTGGTAGCTATCAGTCTCTGGTCAACCTTTGGCTGGACACCCATCAATAAAACTGATTTATATGAATGAAATTCAATGTTTGTATTAGATCCCAGTTGGTAATACAGGCAAAGAGAAGATATTTAGCTGTTTTTAAGCAAGTTTTAAAGACTGTAAGTTGTTCAAGAATTTTTCATAATGGAGAATATTAAGGAGACTTTATTAAGTGACCCTAAGGAAATTTTATAATTATATTATGCTTATTTATCATTTACTATTACCATCTTTGAATCTTGGTTTAAAAATATTAAGACAAAAGGTTTCTTAAGGACAGATTATTAGCATACCTTTGTTCTTCATCGTATCTTAGTAATCAAGACACCCATTAACTAAAACTCCACCCTTCCTTTTTAAGTATTTTTTCCTTCCCTTGCATGGGGAATGGGGAGTTATGAAATTCTTTATTCTAAATTTACATGTATCTGTTAATTTCAGGGCCAATCAAAATATGAGCTCTATTCAATTAGAGAGACTACATAATCTTGTTGTTATCCCTCTGCAGTATGGTAAAAATACCTTGTCAAAAAGAAAAATCCTATCCCAACATAGTATAGAGATAGCTCTTTTGTCTCAGGGGGAAAAGTCACCTTGCTCAATTGTTTGTTCTGTTTTATAAAAACCAGAGCTATATCTTCAATTTACTCTAGGCCAGTATCCCTTTCTCTTCAAGTTCTTATGAAATTACCAATCAGATACTTTCTTCTCCTTTCACTTTTAAAGCAATTTACTCATTTAATTAGATGTTTTTATAAAATACATAGGTTTCTTTAATTTTTAGAGAAGATCTAAAAAGAAAAAACCAGATAGTTGTACATATATACTAGTGATTTTCAAAGTTTGGTTCCCAGAACAATAGCATCAAAATCACTTTGGAACTTGAAAATTATCAGCCCCCATCCTAGACCCATTGAATCATAAACTCTAGACAAAATACCTATTCATCTGTGTTTTAAGAAACCTAGGTGATTCTAATATATACTGAAGTTTGAGAATTACTGATGAAAAAGATGTGCAGCTGGTCATCGTGGTGCACACCTGAAATCCCAGTAATTTGGGAGGCTGAGGCAGGAGGATCTCAAGGTTGAGGCCAGTCTGGGCAACATAGTGAGACCCTGTCTTAAAATAAAAAATAAAAAAGGGGCTGAGCATGCACAGTGGTAGAGCATACATGAGTTCAGTTTCAAATTACACACACACACACATGTCCAAAGAACTTCACTGGTCATGCACATACTACAAATAGTCATTTGCCGTCACATATGGACAATCAGAAAGCCACTATACCAATTACTATGTATAATTTTAACTAGTGAGTAAATGAAACTGTGGACCGAAAAATCACATAAGCAGGGCACCATGCTATACGCTAAAATCCAGCTGCTCGGAGGCTGAGACAGGAGGATTGCAAGCACAAAACCAGCCTCAGTAATTTAGTGAGGCCTTAAGCAATTTAGTGAGATCCTACCTCAAAATAAAACACAAAAAGGACTGAGGAAATGGATCAGTAGTTAAACACCCCTGGGTTCGATCCCTTGCACCCTCCTCCCCCACACACACCAAATATATATATATATAAAAAACTTCCTCAAGCAATCCTCAGTGTAGCCAAGACTTCAGTGAAAGATTACTTGCTTGCCTTAAACTTTCTAAGAGTGTTGCTTAGTCTTCAGTAACACAGTGGACAGCTATATGGTAACCCTCAAACACAACACAGACCACAGAATTCTTCAGATCTAAAGCACTCTAGAAAAGTATACAGTCCTTCTGAGCACCCCTTCCTGGAGCTTCCGGTGACCCCTCAATATTCCAGTCTCATTCAGGCCTTTGGACCCAGTTCACTCCTCCAGGACCTAAGGTTAGACGAGAGTCCTTCCAAATGACATTAGATTTTGACATGAGGGAGCTCTGAACGTGAGCTCAAATTGTCATGTCTTTGAGAAATCTGGCTATTTTCTGATTATAGCACTCTTAAAGAGGAAGAAATCTCCAATGTTGTTCCTCCATCTAGTGGTTGACACCTGCTTGGCTTCGATGTTCCCCTAATCGTAGTGGCTTCTCCAAGAATTGCCTGGGGACACAGGGAACCATTTCAGTCAGTTTAGTTTGTGCACAAGTGCTGGAGACTAATTGCAGTCTTCTTTGCAAGTGAAAAGGCCCTCTGAAGGACAATTTAAAAATTCACTCCCAAGAACATTTCATTGATAAATTTTAAATCTCTGTACTGCTTTGTTTTATATCTAAAGCAAATGTGAAGTTTCTAGATCAGAGACCAGACATTGTTATTTCCAGCACTAGTTCCCCAATGTCCACTCTCCCCTCCCCTGTGGGACATGCAGTGAGAACAGCACATACTAACATGAATAGGTACTGCCAGGAAGAACCCCCAAATCATGCCATTTGGAGTTTCTATAAGAACTGCCACACAGCAGCTCCTCCTCCCTTCTGGAGAGAGGGAATTTGACTTAATCTTTCTAATGAAAAGGAATTATCTGTTCAGAAAAGAGAAGGTTCACAGATACTTGTAACTCTTTGAAAAGTAAAATCATGGCTCTGGGCCTATAAACCTTATAGAATGAGGAGAAAATGGTTCTGGAAGGAGGAGGTATTGTCTTATAGCCTGCAGTTCATTATTCATTATTCTTAGTTATTAGTTATTGCTTATTTCTGTCAAGCATGGATTTTATCCATTGTGAATGTGTAGATGCTCAGTAATTATGATCTAATGTGAAATTCTTGTTATAATTAAAGAATGACCAATTTGATATGTACAAATATCTTTAAAATGTAGAAGGTGAAGTTGCTTAAAATTTTTATAGCATTAATTGTATACCAAAATGTACTCAGAGGCAATGACTATAAAATAGTGCATCTGATTTTTTAAAATCTTCTAACATTTTGAGACCTTATTACTTATTGAAAAATAAGGTTACCAGAGAATAATTTCTAGTTAAAGTGATAAAATGAACAAAGCTATGTTCTTCTTTATTCCAAAAATTTGTGAGCATAAATTATAAAATAAATAAATTGCTTTTTCAGAAAATCACATTCAAGTTTTAAAATTCTGAAGCTTTGGTTAATTTATTCTAAATGATATCTTATTAACAGTCTGTTATGGAAGAAATATCAGAGTTTTTTAAGTTGAGTTCACAGGAGCAGACCCTGACAAGCAGAACTGAGTGTCTTTGGGAGATAGTCCCAGACATCATCAACCAGAGAAAGATTAACAGATGGAACAGGCCAGAACAGAGCAAATGAAGATATAAGCTACCTCTGGGGATCCTGGTACATCATGTGGAACCTCCTTGGCAAGTTCCAGTGAGGAACCAAGAACATGGGTTGCTTATTTAGCAATTCCCATTTGCCATTGGTTGAGGCCTGCTCCCAAGGTATGGGTCAAACATGCACCAGTAGCTGCAAAAAGTCAGTAGTGTTTGTAGAAAAGATGAAAGTAAAAAGGCTTTGGTGTTAAGGGAAACTGTGAATGCAGACAGCATATGTCTGGCTACTGCATGGGTTTGGCATCAGAAGACCAGAACTAAGTCACTGAATAACTAAGCCTCACCTGCAAAATGAGGATAACAAAAGTATCTAACTCCCAGACTTGTTCAATCCCAGATTGAACGGGATTCTGCATAGGAAGTTTTGTACAATGTACAAAGTAAACCATCTGATTAAATTTTCATCACCATCAGCATTATTATTAGCCTGACATCAACTAAAATATTATTAATTAAATTGGAATATTTCTGGATGAAAGCAGCAAAGGCTTTTTCCTTTCTGTTACTTTTAGTGGTATTACATATTCTACTGGGATCTGGCATTCAGCATTTGCTTTTGTGTTTCAAGAATTTCTCTGGTTCTGTGCTACAGTGACACACCATAGTCTCTGCGCTAACAAGCAGCTGATGTTGACAGCCTATTCATTGTATGTCTTTCTACTACTTACTCTAGGGTGACAGCCCATCTACCTTACAGGAAAAGAAAGGCAGGATTTTGTTGAGGAAAAAAAAAAAGCAACTATTTCTTATACTTTTTTATCTAACTCTTTAAAGCACAAAGCTCCTATTTTCTTTAAAATGTCATACTAGTCTTTCATTAATCATTTCAGAATTGCATTCCGAGATTGATGATAAAATCCTGAATTGTTACCAGTTTCTAAGATGTTACCAGTTTCTAAGATGGAAAGAAAAATAAAACTATGGGAAAGGCTTACTATATCAGAGTATTTAAAATTATTTGAAGTTAATGTTTACTGATTTCAATTTCACTATTTCAATGATGTTGAGAAATGAAAGTATTGTTTACTGTTATGAATAATAGATGCCATAGAAGAAGTCAATAGAGCCTCCTTTTACTCCATCACATGCACCAAAAAAATCAATAGAGTGAAAAGACAACACATCTCAAGTGGATTATTATTGCTCTTCAAAAACATTAATGTAGAGTATTAGTAATACAGAAAATGGAACAAAATTATTTTTAACTTTTCATAAGAAAATAAGGAATTATTTTAAAATTTTTATTAGCAAAGACAGTGATATCTTAGTACTGTTGCTCAATGGTATACATATTGTCCCCAATTAGATTTCAAATTTAAGAGGTTATTTCTTCCTATGCTTTTGATCTACAATTAGGTATTAGGTGAGAACGGCTTGAGAAAACATTGCACAGTTTTAATAAGTCCAGGAGTTGTGGTAGGAAAGTGAAAAGGAAGTTCCTGTGAAGAGATACATGGCTGCACCAAGGTAATTCTGTGATTTCCTGTGCCTTTGCTTCTAGCTGAGGAACTTATATTGAAGTCTGGAAAATACAGTGTAATAAACCAGCTAAATAAAACTAACTTTAGGACTTGTGGTATAGGCAGAATTCTAAAATGATTACTAATGATCTATGCTATAGACTTCCCTCTCAATTAGGGTGAATGGAATTGGTGAATGTGATAGCTGCTATTTTTGCAGATGTAATGAATGTTCTTAACCAATAGACTATAGGTTAATCAAAAGGGAAATAATCTTCAGGGGCCTGATTTTGGCAGGTAAACCCTCTAAAATTGACCCACAGCTTCTGGCAATAAGGCTAGATAGCAGCTGGAAAATGTCTATTGGACCTAGAACTAAGAAAATTTTTATAATGAAAATCTGGGTGGAATAAAACATATATTGTTTAAATTAAATATATATGGACTATTTACACATAACATTACATATTTACATATTACACTGGCTTTATAGAGCGATGAGTTAATGCAACCAGAAATCTCTCAGGTAGGAGGATAGGGCATAAGGAAAGTTACTGCTTCTGGATTGGTTGGGGTTGTGGGCAGAAGGTGATGGCCCCTAGGGGGTCATGATGGGATTTGAGTTAAGGTTTTAACATATATTTGGGAATGTGGAACAATCTTTTGTTATTTCAGGCCCTTAGCTATTAACTAATTAATCTCTTCCCTTTCTCTGGCCCTTGTCGTTAAATTTAGGATATCTCAGAATTTTTCTTTTATCTGCGGGATAAAAGGTAACTTTGTCTTTCCTTCCAGATGGTCCAGCTGTTTCAACTCTTCTAAAAAATACTCTTAAAATTCACTCCTTGAGCCACTGGACTAAATGAAATCTCAGTTGTCCTTGCTAAGGCTAAAAGGTGTAGTACCAAATGCAAATACCTAGTGCATTTTTGGATGCTAAGTTCTTTCAAAGCCCTAGTCCCCAAAGTCATTTTTATAACAACCAATGAACAGAATTGCTAAGGAGCACTTTCATTTCATTAAAACATTAGCACTTGAGCCAGGCACAGTGGCTCAAGCCTGTAATCCCAGCACTTAGGGAGGCTGAGACAGGAGAATCGCGAGTTCAAAGTCAGCCTCAGCAATGGTGAGGCACTAAGCAACTCAGTGAGACCCTGTCTCTACATAAAACACAAAATAGGGCTGGGGATGTGGCTCAGTGGTCGAGTGCCCCTGAGTTCAATCCCCAGTACCCAAAAAAAAAAAAAACCAAACATTAGCACTTGGAAAATATATTCATTAATTCTTGTAGTAGCAATCTTTGAATACATTAGAAAGCAACTGTGTCATTTCTAAATGAAAATGAGGATATTAGAGAAGATTGAAATAACTCAGAACAAGTACACGGCTATTCTGCAAAGTCTTGAAAATCAGTCCAAAAATAAAAGGTCCCATTACTGTTAACATAAAGGTATCTTTAAAAGATATAGTATCTCCAGATTAAAAATAAACATTAATATAAACCTTTAGTACTTTTAATATCCATGAAAATTATATTTTCTTTAGTTTGGGAAAACCTGCTTTAATTTTTAGTGAAACGATCTTAAAGTAAGTAAATTGAAATATAAAAATCAACAGCCATGGAAGACACTATTGCTGAAATTCACCATGTGATCCTTTGGCTTCTACAGAGCCTGTTCACAATGTGCAGAGTGACTGTGGCAAGCAGAATTAATGTCCCTCATGGCCAACAAAGAAGAAATAAGTTATCTGAGCTTGCTGATTTTTGCATACTTTCATATGAGAATATAATTACATGTGAAAAGCCAAAGCAAACAGAGTGAGCCTGTAAAACTCCCTGCATAAAACCACACTCAACACCAAGAACAATCCAAGTAACTTCTTGTGGAGCAGGATAGGATTAGTTTGGGGGCTTTTGTTTTACTCCACTGTCCCCTAGAAACAAGAACTGGAGGGAAGCTATTATTTTCCAGGCATGCACATGAAGATATGTGCTCAGGTTGCACCCATTGTGCTAGTGACCATCTTGAGGGAGCCTGAGGTGAAGCTTGAACACCTCCACTATTAATAGTCCTCTATTGTGCTATTTTGCCCCTGAAATACTTTTTCTTATGTCTACCTAAACTTTCTTGTGCTTTCAGTTTGTACACCCTTACAACCATTGCCTTTTCCAGAATTGATACTCTACACAGGTCAAAAGAACTCTTTAGAACACCATGGATATGAAAAGGAAAAGCAAAGCATGAAAAGAAAGTGTTAGAGAATCAGACCCCAGGAGCACTTCCTTAGCACATAGTCCATGCACCACCTGGCACATTGCTGACGTTAGGAAGCACTCTTCAATTCAGAGTTCTGCAGTACTCCTGTGTTGATTATGATTGGGTAGTGATGTTAGTAATAGTTATAACTATCTATTATTAGAGAATAATGCAGTATAAAATAATACAAGAATATAGTGTAAAATCCTTGAAATGGTTTAGTGAGCAAAGATGTAAACTGACAAGGACATTACTTAGCATATAGTAAGCATGTAATATGTTTTAGTCACACCTGTTATACCAGCAATATGGGTGGCTGAAGCAGGAGAATCTCAACTTTGAGGTCAGTTTCAGCAAGATAGCATGACCTTGTCTCAAAATAAAAAGGGTTGGAATATAGCCTAATGATAGATTTCCCTGTGTTCAGTCCCCAGTATCTCAGAATAGTTATAATAATAATAATAATAATAATTCTGGCTCCAGAGTCAGGTACATAAAAGCCAGACCCACTCAATAGATTTTAAAAGTTTAAATGAACAGAATTTATAAAGTAACTTTATCACAATCACAAATTGATAAAACTAGAGAGCAGGATGTGGGTTTCAAACTTATTTTTTAAATAAAGATCTCCAGAACCTTCAGTATTTATAAATTTGTGATAATTTAATAGTGGCACTATTGTTACTAGTTCTTTGGGCAAGTCCTTTTATCTCTATGCAGCACTTCCAAAAAATATGGAGATGTGAAAAGAAAATTAAAAACAGGTCTTGTTTCAAGCAAAATGAAAATTTAAACCATTAATGACTAGGGCTTCAAATCATTTGTGCCAATTAAGGTTTGTATTAAATTAGTAACAGCACTGCATGTATTAGTATTGCATATTAACTACTAAATGGTCTTACTGGCCTATTTATTAAAGAAAGCTAAGCTATTGCTTAGTCTCCAAAGAAAGGACAGGGTTGCCTTTACCACTCGTATACTTTTTGGTGCCTGACATTACAGTTCTCACCCACTCTGAAGATGAGAGCTTTTGTGAAATCACTATGGTCAAAACCTTTTCTTGAGCCCTTGGTCTCTGATGCTAGGAGGTTTGGGAGATTTGTAAGCAAAGAATAATACTACCCCTGAAAGATTTTTAATTAGTTTTATCACATGGTACATAAATTTTTGTGTAGTACTTAAAATGCCATGGATGTTTTATTTACATCAGGACTCACATTAAATGAGATGTAAAAGAACATTGATGCATGATTTAATCATCTGTATGATAAAGTATATTAGCAAAGGCTCTCCTTTTGATTAAAGAAAATGTCAGTGCTAGGGTAGCATTTGATATTAAATATTTTCTACTTAATATTCATGAATATTATTACTTCAATTAATATATATCTAATGTGTTTTTAAGTCATTAATCTTAGATACAGTTTATTTCTATTTAAGGTTTTATGTATCATGAAAATTTATTTATACTTAAAATTATAACCTTGTAAAAAAATTAAAAGAAGAACTATCTCTCAGCTTTAAAAGTTGATTGTTAGCTGAGTGCAGTGGCACACACCTGTAATCCCAGTGGCTCAGGAGCCTGAGGCAAGAGGATTGTGAGTTCAAAGCCAGCCTCAACAAAAGTGAGGCACTAAGCAACTCCGTGAGACCCTGTCTCTAAATAAAGTACAACATAGGGCTGAGGATGTGGCTCAGTGGTCAAGTGCCCCTGAGTTCAATACCTAGTACAAAAAAAAAAAAAAAAACAGTTGATTGTCTTCTATAGCCATATGTACCCATGGGTTTATTTTGTTGACATTCACATTTAAAACTGGTATTTGTGATTTAGAATGTAGATTGCAACTCACCACTGATATGCCCTCCATTATGTTAATATGATTTACATCAGAATTCTTCATTCTGGATCTTAGAAGATGGAAAGATCTCCCATGCTCTTGGATAGGCAGAATCAATATTATTAAAATGGCCATACTGCCCAAAGAGCTATACAGATTCAATGCAATCTCAATTAAAATCCCAAGGTCATTTCTTATAGAAATAGAAAAGGCAATCATGAAATTTATACGGAAAAATAAGAGACCCAGAATAGCCAAAGCAATCCTCAGTAAGAGTGAAACAGGAGGTTATCACAATACCAGACCTTAATTACAAAGCTATAGTAACAAACATGGCATGGTACTGGCACCAAAATAGACATGTAGACCAATGGTACAGAATAGAAGACACAGAGACTAACCCACATAAATACAGTTATCTAATACTAGACAAAGGTGCCAAAAACATACACTGGAGAAAAGATAGCCTCTTCAACAAATGGTGCTGGGAAAACTGGAAATCCATATGGAGCAAAATGAAACTAAACCCTTATCTCTCACCATGCACAAAACTCAATCAAAGTGGATCAAAGACTTAGGAATTAGACCAGAAACCCTGCATCTAATTGAGGAGAAAGTAGGCCCAAATCTTTATCACATCGGATTAGGCCCCTACTCCCTTAACAAGACTCCTAAAGCTCAAGAAATAAAAACAAGAATCAACAAATGGGATGGATTTAAATTAAAAAGCTTCTTCTCAGCAAAAGAAACAATTAATGAGGTGAACAGAGCCGACATTCTGGGAGCAAATTTTTGCCATACACACATCAGATAGAGCACTGATCTCCAGGATATATAAGATGCTCAAAAAACTTAACACCAAAAAAACAAACAACCCAATCAATAAATAGGCTAAGGAGCTGAACAGAAACTTCTCAGAAGAAGATATACAACAACAAACAAATATATGAAGAAATGCTCAACATCTTTAGCAATTAGAGAAATGCAGATCAAAACTACTCTCAGATTTCATCTCACCCCAGTCAGAATGGCAGCTATCCAAAATAACAGCAACAATAAGTGCTGTGAGGATGTGGTGAAAAAGGCACACTCAAACATTGCTGGTGGGACTGCAAATTGGTGCAACCTATCTGGAAAGCAGTATGGAGATTCCTTAAAAAACTTGGAATGGAACCACCATTTGACCCAGCTATCCCACTCCTTGGCCTAAACCCTAAAGACTTAAAAACAGCATACTACAGTAATGCAGCCACTTCAATGTTTATAGCAGCACAATTGCTAAACTGTGGAACCAACCTAGATGCCCTTCAGTAGATGAATGGATAAAGAAACTGTGGTATATATACACAATGGAATATTACTCATCAATAAAAGAGAATAAAATTATGGCATTTGCAGGTAAATTGATGGAATTGGAGAACATCATGCTAAGTGAAGTAAGCCAATTCCAAAACACCAAAGACCAAATGTTCTCTCTGATGAGTGCATGCTGATACATAAGGGGGTTGGGGGTGGAGAGCATGGGAGAAATGGAGGAACTTTGGATGGGACAGGGGGAAGGTGGAGGAGGGGAGGAGAATGGGAGAAGCAAAAATGGTGAAATGAGATGGACATCACTACCCTAGGTACATGTATGAAGACACAAATGGTGGGGCTGGGATTGTAGCTCAGCGGTAGAGCACTTGCCTCGCATGCGTGAGGCCCTGGGTTCGATCCTCAGCACCACATACAAAGCAATAAAATAAAGACATTGTGTCCATCTACAACTAAAAAAATATTAAAAAAAAAAAAGACACAAATGATGTGACTCCATCTTGTTTGCAACCAGAGAGATGGAAAATTGAGCTCTATATATGCACTTGAAATGCATTTAAATAAATAATTTTTTTAAAAAAAGAATTCTTCATTCTGGCATTCATGACTCTCTTAAGTCAATTAAACAGTGTAAGCTCTCATTAATCCCCAAAATGATATTTCCACTTCAGATAGAGTGGCTTTCATAGATTTCCTAAAAACATACCATGTTTATTTGTCCTTGCAAACATGCTTGTTCAGCCCTTCACTTTAAATACTCCTTTGGCCTCTTTGCCAACTCAAGTTATTAGCTAAGAGCCTTTCATTGAGGAGTATGATCTTTGCTGAAGACCAAGGACTTCTTAACAAGGAAAAACAAGTCTAGAGCATATAAGATATAAGATAGAGCATATAAGATAGAGAGGAATGGTAAACAGAAGAATGAGTGAGGGACTGACTGAAGTATTTGGAAGACGGTCACATAGGAGAGGAATTCCTCTTTTTTGCTTTAGGTCTAGAGTCTAGAAATAGATTTAGACTAATTTGGGAGAGTTTTTGGTGAAACAAATATCACTTCCATGAAATAAATTCATACCAAATTGAGCAATTCAATATTCATAGCATACAAATATACCAAGCTCTATTAGATTGTGATAGAGACAGCTCATTACGCACCATTATCCATCCATCTACCCCTTCTTTCTTCACAGAGCTTCCATGTTTTAGATAGCCTTAAGTTGGGACTGATAACTTCCAGCCTCCTTTGTGCTGAGTTCTAGTCAATGAAATTTGAGCAGAAGTGTTATGTGCTACTTTTGGGTGACTCAAATCCTGGGTCATGCCCCTAAGAGAAATAGACTCGTGTTTTCTGTGCCCTTTTGAAAGGGGCATTGCCAACTCAATAATGCAGAGAACAAGAGTAGCTGCCTTGTACCATGAGCTGTAGGTCAAAAGGCACAAACTATGGTGGAAATTGCTTTATTGGTACAGGCTACCTAGCCCTGTTTGGTGTTAAAATAATGGAATGAATTTTATCTCTAGTTTAAGCCACTATATTTTTTAGTTCTATTTGTTATGGCAGTTTAGACAGCCCCAGTACGTTGATATCTTTTATAATAAATTATATCTTTTATAATAAATATTTTATTAGGTACAACTAATTTTCCTTCTTGCTTCTTTTATATTTCTCCAATTAAGGGAGATAGTTGACATTTGTCACAAGTGTCACATATATATGTTCCTACAGGTAAATTATTAGTTTTCTATTCCTTTATAACCAATTTCTGCAAGTTTATTTGCTTAAAACAACACCCATTTGAAAGCTCACAGCTTCTACAGATCATAAATTTGGTTCAATATATCTGGGTTCCTTGTTTAAGTCTCACAAGGCCAAAAGCAAGGTGTTGGCTAGACTGAGCTCTTACCTGGAGTTCAGGGTCTTCTTTCTTGCCCATTTTGACACTGTCAGAAACAAGTTGCTTGTGGCTATTGGTCTAAAGTCTTCATTGTTTTGCTATCTTCCAGCCAGGGATTGCTTTCAACTCCTGGAGGCCAGTCTCATGTCCTTTCCATGTGACTCCATCATTCTCAAGCCAGTAAATAGCACATAAGATCCCCCTCATACTTCAACTCTGACTTTCCCATCGGCTACCAGGTAGAGAAACCTCCCTACTTTTAAAGGAAATGGGATTAGGTCTATCCCAACTATCTCCCTTAACCTTAGTTACATCTGAAAATTCCCTTTTCATGTGACTAGCATAATCACAGGCATGCTGTTTCTTGACATTCGTAGTCGGGGATTAGGATGAGAAAATTTGGGGTGCATTTGAGAATTCTGTCTACCCCAGTAGGAAGGACACTTACTAATAGCTCCTAATAATAGCTATCTCATATGTGCTCACCCATAAACATTTAATAGACATTTAATATATGTTCATTGCATTGAAGATATTTCAGTTAGGAATGTTGATTGCCAAGTCTCATTTGATGCTATTATATGAATATCAAGATAAACCAGATAATATTAAAATCAACAGGAATCATAGCAGATTCTGAAAATACATATATTATTATTATATTATATATAGTTTTTATAATATAAAATTTTAAGGATCTGGTGTAGACATAAAGATGAGAAATACAAAAATTCATGTTCATTTTATATGCATTATTAACCTTTAGGTTGGCTTTGCCAAAATATTTCAGGCAAGCTAGTCTTAAACTTAGTCATTACTTTGAGAAACTTAAGGAAAACAACATACTTGCCCTTTTATAATTAGTCCTTTGAGCACATTCTATTTTTCAGTTATTGGTCTATCCTTAATCTTAACAATTTGACATCAGACAAGCCAATCATAAAACATTTTTCTCTAATTATTCATTTGCCATTCTATTTTAACTCACTTGAAGAAAAGCCCTAAATTCTCAATAAGGGTCTATGGAGCCCCACATGATCCATTGTCCCACCAAGCTCTAACTTTCTCTCCTACCACTGGCTTTACAGTCTACTCTATGCATGCTGCTTTCTTTGAAACACTCCTTCATTGCTTCAGGTCCTCTGTCAAATGTCTCACAATAGATGAGGCATTCCCTCTGCACCTGATTCAAGATAGCAGGTCCCTCTGGCCACCACCTCATCCCTTTTCTCAGCTTCACGTTGCTTCATGCACTTATCAGCACATGGTACATTATATACTAAATCATTGTTTTGTGGCCTGCCTCCCTCCACTAGAATGAAAGCTCCTTGGGTATGGGAACTTTGTTTTATGCACTGCTAAATCCCCAGTGTCTGCACATGATTGACATCTAGTAAATATTGTTGAATGCTCAAAGGCATTTCAGAAAAAGAAAATTATACCAGCTGGAGAATTCATTCACTCTGCAAACTAGCACCAGTCTTGTAGTGTACAAGAGCCTCATCTTCCTTAACAACAAATAGAATGTGAATGGCAACAGGAAAGCAACAAGTTTGACAGAAAAGTAGAGGCAAGGCAGAGTATGTTAGTTGAGAAAAATAGCATTTAGGTGGATGCTGATGCTTTTATTAAACTTTAGTACAGACCACAGACTTTTTCACACCCCACCAGAGAGTCAAAGGAAACACTGTGTTAAAGATTTAAAGATAAGAACAAGTACCCTCAACACCTACTACTACACTATATCTACCGTTCTTGCCTCTACCAGTGACGAAATGCTTTAACAGGATAATTGCAAGTTTTGAAGTCACTTGTCACATTAAACACTGATTAACCTTTTTTAGCATAAGGGGTAAAGTTTTTTTAGTTGTTCCTCAAGTATTTTAGTTACATTGTAGGTGTTACCATTTTACTTTGCTTATCTTTCTTGCTTGCTTATAAAGCTTATACAGCCATTAAATGATCAAAATAAAATTATAAAAATTAAATATCAAATATCAAAATTATCAAATATAATAATTGATGAAAAGCCTGTAATTAATCACCTGGGACATGGAGGCAGTTGTAATAACTCCCTTTAAATTTGTATTTTAAAAGAAAATTATCTTTCCTTTTTTATTTTTCATTTAAAATTTTTAATTCATATATAATTGTACATATTTACAAGTAAGGTGGAATCATTACATGTGTATAATAATATCAGCCATCACCTCAAATATTGATCATCTATTTTCTTTGTGTTTTTTTTTTTAGTGCCAGGATTGAACCCAAGGCCTCATATGTGTCAGACAAGCACTTTACCATTGAACTACACCCTCAGCCCTAGCATTTTTTATGTTGGTAACATTCAAAACACTTTCTACTGTTTTTTTTTTAATGTTTATTTTTTAGTTGTAGGTGACAGAATATCTTTATTTTATTTTTATGTGGTGCTGAGGATCGAACCCAGTGCCTTATGTGCGCTAGGCAAGCACGCTACCACTGCGCCATAATCTCAGCCCCAAAACACTTTCTACTGTTTTGAAAAATACAATTAATTGTGAACCATAGTTATGTTACTATGCTATAATAAATTGTAGATTATTCCTCTTAATTGTAATTTGTACCTATTGACCATCTTCTCATTTGTACCTATTAAAAATGAACATCACAACCTCTGGTAATATTCTCCCTATTTCTATAAATTCCACATATAAGTGAAAATATTTGGTATTTGTCTTAGCATAATGTCTGCTACTTTCACCCATGTTGCCCCAAATGACAAGATTTAATTGTTTCATGGCAAAATAATATTCCACTGTATATGCCACATTTTCTTTATCCATCATGGACACCTAAGTTGACCCCATATATTGGCTATCATGAATAGTGCTGCAATAAACATGGGAATGCAGATATCTCTTTGACATACTGATTTCCTTTCCTTTGGATATATATGCAATAGGAGAAATATTTCAGAACATTGATCTAAGAAATAGATATTGGATATGACCCCAAGGATACAAGCAACCAAAGGAAAAATTGCCAAATGAGATTACATCAAACAAAAAAGTTTCTACACAGCAAAGGAAACAATCACTGGAGTGAAAAGACAAACTACAGAAAGGGAGAAAATATTTGAAGACTATTAATCCAACAAGCAGCTACTATCTTGAATGTATAAGGAACTCAACAACTCAATGGCAAAAGAAACAAATGACGTGATTTTAAAATGAATAAATGATCTGAATAGACATGTCTCAAAAGCAAATAAGCAAATGGCCAATGAGTATATGAAAAAAAAAATGCTCCACATCACTCATCATCAGGGAACTGCAAATCAAAACCACATTGAGCTATCTCACCCCAATTATAATAACTATTACAAAAAGGACCAAATTTAACAAATTTCATCAAGGATGTGAAGTAGGGGGAGCTCTCATATATTACTGGTGGGAGTGTAAATTATGGAAGATAGAATGGAGGCTCCTCAAAGAACTAGAAAACATCTCTCCTCTTATTGTTAATTTTGGGGAACAAATGAATCCGCTTGTTGAAGAACAATAAACAAGATCAGTGTATTGCATCTGCTTTTAATGGTCCCATATATAACTGTGCCAATGGTTAAGTATATTGATGATTACATATGCCTGGAAGGGATGTCTATGAAAAGGGGACCAGCTACTTCCTTCAAGCTCTAAAGATTCCGAGGAGACAGACATGCCTCAGACTTGTAAACATATGTTTTATAACAGACCTGTCCAAAATCAAAATACACCACAGCACTTAGCGTATGTGTTCAACAAATACTGAATTTAACTTTGAAGTGCTTAGCTGGAAATCCTCAAGCTGCCTCTGTGTTCCACCTATCTATCTGTCATATGTCACTGGGTTTTGTAGCTGGAATTCTTACATTAGTGAAAGGCTGGATAAGTTGTCTTCCAATTCCTTTTGTTTCTATAAAATTCCTCAATCATTGCTTAGTTTTGAAGGGAAGCGTTGCCAGATGTGAAGATGAATAATGTGCATAATTTTCACTTTATTGCTATCATTAATTAAAGCAGATGAAACAATTAAAAGAATATCAGAAATATAACTGAATATTGCTTTGAATATTACTAAATTCTAATAAAAGGCTAAGGGTAATTCTAAGTCCTTAGAACTATATTTTTAGTATTAACTCTTTGTAAACAATCATTGAGTGAACTTTTGATCACTTGAGATATTTTGCAATTTGTATTTTTAGAGTATTTTTAAAAACTAAATATCAATGAAATCCCTTTGAAAGGGACTTAAATCTTTTATTTTCCTTGTTATTTGCACCAAACAATGTAATCATATATGTTCTGGCTTAACTTTTTATAAAGATATACCTAAACAGATAAACCCTGTTTATCAATTATTTAACATAATAAATGCTTGTATTTTGCTTTTATCATGATCCAGTATGCATTAGTAATGGGAGTTGAGGACCTTGCTCTGTTCCACACTGTCATTAAGGGATCTTAAATTTTGGGAGGGTTGTGCGTGTGTGTGTGTGTGTGTGTGTGTGTGTGTGTGTGTGTGTATTTCATCCAATATCATTACATTCCATTTTGATTCCATCAAAATCTCTCTTCAGCATGTGGATAGAAAAATAAAAGTAAGAATCATGAATAGAAGACTTTTTAGGGACCAGACTTAGCATTGGCACATATCTTTTGGGTTTAGAGTGAATTGATAAGAATGCAGCCACTTGGCCACTCCTAATTTTAAAGGAGTCTTGGAGCTTTAGTCCAGCCATGTACCTGGGAAAAAAAGGCAAAAGAAAAAACACTGGATATTGCCAAACAATAACAGTTTTAGCTACAGTCCACCTTCTGGTCACCAAATATGTTATGTACTCTTCTTCCTGAACATGAAAGACATTCATTCTCCAAGGGAAACAACCAAAGTCTCAGTTCAGCCCTCTAAGACTTTCCAAATATAAGGAAATTCTGTTTTCTTTATTTTAATTTTAATTAACATCTATTAACTATACATCTTGATAGGCTACAACTGTTATAAAGCATAATGTCCTCAAGTTTCATCCGTGTTTTTATATACAAGATTTCCTTCTTTATTTAAGTTTGAATAATATTCCATTATATGTATATTCCACATTTTCTTTCTTCTTTCATCCATCAGTGGTCATGTAGCTTGTTTCCATGTCTTGGTTATTATGAATAGTGCTACAATGAATGGGAATGCTAATAGCTCTTTAAGATCCCAATTTCAATGATCTTAAATGCATACCCAGAAGTGAGATGGCTGGGTCATATGGTAGTTCTATTTTTAATTTTTTTGAGAAATCCTGTATTGGTTTCCACAGCAACTGCACCATTTTGAATTTTCACCAACAGTGTAGAAGGGTTCCAATTTCTCCATATCCTCACTAATACTTGTTAATAGCTGTCCTTAAGGATGTGAGGTAGTATCTCATTAGTTTTGATGTGGAGTTCAATAATAATTAGTACCATTCAGCATTTTTTAATATGCTTGTTGGACATTTGTATGTCTTCTTTGTATTCAAGATGTATTCAAGATTCTAGCCCACTTTAAAAATCATATTATTAATATTTTTGTTATTGAGCTGTAGAATTTCCTTATATATTTTGAATATTAGCCTCTTATCTGATATGTGGTTTGCAAATATCTTCTCCCACTCTATATATTACCTTTACATTCTGTTGGCTGTTTTCTCTGCTGTGCAGAAACTTAGGTTAATGTAGTTTCATTTGCCTGTTTGCTTTTGTTGCCTGTGCTTTGGATGGCACTTCCATGAAATCATTATCAAGACCAATATTGTGAAGCTTTTCTCTACTTATTTTTCTAGAAATTTTATAGTTCAGATCTTATATTTCAGCCTTTCATCCATTTTGAGTCAACTTTTGTGTATGGTGTAGGGTAATGGTTCAATTTTATGCTTTCTGATGTGAATATCTCAACATTTGTTGAACGAACTTTTCCCTGTTTTGCATCCCTGGCAACTTTTTTGAGAACAGTTTACCATATATACATGGATTGGTTTCTGGGCCTTGAATTGTGTTCCATTGGCCTATATCTCTGTCTTTATGCTATAATTACACTGTTTTAATTAGCTTTGTCATGTATTTTAAAATCATACATCATAATGCTTCCAACTTCATTTGTCTTTCTTATAAATGCTTTGGCTATTTAGGGTCTTTTGTGATTCCATATGAATTTTATAATAGTTTTTTTTTCATTTCTGTGAAGAATGCCATTGAAATTTTGATAGAAATTGTAGTTAGTCTGCATATTGCTTCTAGTAGTACAGTCATTTTATCAAAATCAGTGCTTCCAACTCATGACCACAGGCTAGCTTTCCACTTGCATCCTATTCAATTTTTTTCATTAATGTTTTATAGTTTTAGGATACAAAACTTTTACTTTCCTATTAAGCTTATTCATAAGTATTTTTATTTTTGGTGCAACTACAGATGAGATTGTTTTCATAATTTTTTTGGATACTTACTTGTTAACATATCAAAATGCAATAGATTTTTATATGTTCATCATTGTGTCCTATAATAATAATGAATTTTCTTGTTAGTTCTAGTAATTGTTTTTCTTGAACTCTTTAGGGTTTCTATACATAAATATCATGTAATTTGCAAACAGGGACAATATTGCTGCTTTTTTTTTGTACGAGGGATTGAATTCAGGGGCTCAACCACTGAGCCACATCCCCATCCCTATTTTGTGTTTTATTTAGAGACAGGGTCTCACAGAGTTGCTCACCACCTCACCATTGCTGAGACTGGCTTTGAACTCATGATTCTCCTGTCTCAGCCTCCCAGAGTGCTGGGATTACAGGCATGCAACCCTGTGCCCGGGTGCAATATTGCTTCTTTCAGATTTGGATGGCTTTAATTTCTGTTTCTTGACTAATTGCTCTGGTGAAAACTTCAGTATTATGTTGAATGAAAGTAGTGAGAATGGGCACACTTGCCTTGTTCCTTATCTTAGGAGAAAAGCCTTCAGTTTTTACCATTGTGAGTGATTAGCTGAGGAATTTTCATATATGACCTTTATGATGTTGAGATAACATTCTTCTAGTCTTAGCTAATTTTAAGAGGTTTTTAAAACAAAAAAGTATTGAATTTTGTTAAATGCTTTTTCTGCATCTATTGAGATGTCCATGTATTTTTTTGTCCTCCATTCTGTTAATGTGGTGTACCACATTAATTCATTTTCATAGGTTGAACCATTCTTGATTTCCAGTGATAAAGCTTACTAGTAGTGGCATGTGATACATTTAATGTGCTTCTGAATTGGGTCTGCTAATACCAATGTTCTTTCTTACTCATATTCCTCACACATGGTTTGTTCCTTTGCTATTCCCTTTCAATCTTATGCTAGCTACTTTAAAGTCATCATGCTCCAGTGAAAAGGTCATAACCTACAAGACTCTGCAGCCTTCCAATGTTACTTTCCCACTTAACACCCAACCACTAAGTCAATGTAATGTATTTCTGAGATTGTTTTTAATAGCAATACCCATTCTTGGAATCAATTTTTGTATCATTCAAGGTAAAAAGTAAATCTCGCTGATTTAACAGAATGAAAATTTATCTCTTAATCACTTAATATTCCATTGCTGGTAGTTGTTGAACTCTGTTCCACTGAGGATTCAGGGACTAAGACTCTGTCATGTAGCCCTGTCTTCATATAGGTTATCCATCTTGGGGGAAAAAAAATGGAATTACCTCTGGGAGAGTGTTGTGGGCAAGGCCTGGAAGCGGCACACAGATTCTGCTCACATTCCATTGACCAGAGCTTAGTCTTCATTCACATGGGCACACCTAAGCAAAAGGACTAGAAAATACAGTTTAGCTTAATACCTGGGAAGAAGAGGAAAACAAAGATGTCATTAAGGGCTTGTAGTTTTCATCCATAGCTTCTCTATGCACATATGAATTACTGTCTTTGAAAATAAATTGGTCAATAAATATATGAAAAAATGTTCAATATTTCTAGTAATTAGGGAAATGCAAATTAACACTACACTGAGATCCCATCTCACTACAATCAGAATGGCAATTATCATGAATACAAGTAACAATAAATGTTGGCAAGGAAGTGGGGAAAAGGGTACACTTATATATTGCTGGTAAGACTGCAAATTGGTGTAACCACTCTGGAAAGCAATATTGAGATTCCTCAAGAAACTAGGAATGGAACCACCATTTGACTCAGTATCCCACTCCTCGGAAAAATTAGCATACTATAGTGACACAGCAATATCAATGTTTATAGCAGCTTAATTCACAATAGCCAAGCTATGGAACCAACCTAGCTGCCCTTCAACAGATGAATGGATAAAGAAAATGTGGTACATATATATAATGAAATATTACCCAGCTATAAAAAAAGATTGACTTTATGACTTTTGCCAGTAAATGAATGAATCTGTAGACTATCATGCTAAGTGAAATAGTCAATCCTGAAAAACCAAAGGTTGAATGAGTGTTCTCTCTGATTTGCGGATGCTAACACACAACATGGCGGGAAGGAGGAAGAAGAGAAGTTCAATGGATTAGACAAAGGGGAATGAAGGGAAGGAAGGGGAGATAGGAATAGGAGAGACCGTGGAATGAATCAGACATAGCATTCCTATGTTCATATATAAATACACCACCAGTGAAACTCCATATCATGTGCAACCACCAGAATGATATCCTAATTAGAATAAGTTATACTCCATGTATGTATACTATGTTAAAATACACTATACTGTAAGGTGTATCCAAAAAGAACAAAAAAGAGTTACTTCCTACATATATCATGTAAAATATGAAAAGTTTTGCTATATGGTTAGTATGTCTTTTAGTTACACATAAAATAATAAAATAAGATGTTGCTGTATTTATGCACTTTCATTCTGGCATGGTTTCTAGTTGATTGTTCTCCATAAACCCAAATCAGTCAATTGATCAAAAAATATGAAAAACACTGTAAGCAGATTGTGACTAAATAGATATTGTCTAAATACACGTTTTAAAACCAGAACAATTTGATAATTTTTAGAAATTACAACAAATGCCAACTACAATAGTTTGGGGTAACAATAATAACAGATGCTTACTATTATGAAAGTGATAATACAATGCTTGGGTGATACTGAGTTTGATATATTTCACATTCAGCATTTAGAATAAAATTCAACAAGATTCTTATAGTACATAAGAAAAGGGAATAAAAGAATGGGGCATAGCGAGGTGCTAAGCAACTCAGTGAGACCCTGCTCTAAATAAAATACAGAATCGGGCTGGGGATGTGGCTCAGTGGTTGAGTACCCCTGAGTTCAATCCCTGGTACCAAAAAAAAAAAAGAAAAAAGAGTGGGGTATTAAGAGAATGCAATTTGAGTACAGGTTACTTCATTAATTGCATTGTTATTAATGAAGAGATGACATATACATTCTTTATTTATACATTGTTTTCAGCCAATGAACATTTCTTGATCATGTAGGACAACCATAGTCCCAGTAGTGCCAGATATCAGGAGCCATAAACAAACAAGGCCCCAGTGTGACATGTGCTACAACACATGAGAAAGGTTTGGTTTCTGGCAAGGACTTGCTTGCTTCCTAGCTTGTAGACAGCCACCTCTTGCTGTATGCTTATGTGGCCTTTCCTCAATGCACGGAGAGGGAGCTCTGAGTCCCTTCCTCTTCTCAGAGGACACTAATCCCATCAGAAGAGTCACCCCCCCCTTCACCCCCACCATGAACTAACCTAAACCTAATTACCTCCTGAAGTCTCCACTCCCAAATGCCATCACACAGTGCGGGGTTGGGTAATTCGGTAATTCAGCATATAATTTTGAGCTACAGTGGAGACACAAATGTTCAGTCCATAATACGCACTGAGGAGTATGGACTGTATTCTAAAGTCAGGGAGAAAGTAATGAAGAATTTAAAGCAGAGGAACAATATCATACTTTTGCATCAGAAAAATATTTATACATAAGATATTGGAAAATGAATTAGAGTAGGGAAGACTGGAGCAGAGAAGCAAATAGGAGGCCACTCCTTTGACTTTTCTTCAAATTGAATATGTGAGTCTAAGAAATGTATTATTCTCTTACCATGGCCATTTGTGATACATTTGAATAATTGTAATATAATTGTAGTGGAGTTATTTCAGTTAATAGTAATTAATCAAGAGTCATAAAAGTATTTGCATTATTAGTTTTGATTGATGAAGAGGTTTTGTTTTCAGAGTCATAAGTTTTTAGTGGATATGTTCTATGTTCTCTAGTTATTTTAATGATACATTTTATGATGGATTTATTCACACAATGTTTATAATTAATTATAAGCTTTTTCTTGATTTAACAAATCCAATAGAATTGCTATCTCTATATAACTAGGAGAGAGAAAACACTTGAAAATAATTACTTTTCTGCTATGTATTTATGTATTCTTAAACAATTAAAGGAAGTAGCTAAATAATAACTATCTCAACTGAAATGAATTATTCAACATATGAAATCAAATATTTGATCCCATGTTGATGTGTTCATAGTTCTTTATTTCAATTTAAACATATAATTCATTTTAAAATTGTAATTATAGGGCTGGGATTGTAGCTCAGCGGTAGAGCGCTTGCCTCGCATGCATGAGGCCCTGGGTTCGATCCTCAGCACCACATACAAGGCAATAAAATAAAGACATTGTGTCCATCTACAATTAAAAAATATTTTAAAAAATAAAAAAAATAAAATTGTGATTATATTCTATTACTTTCTATTTTGTGTAGGATTAAGAGTAAAAATAATTGCTAATGTTTGTGGCAGGAACTGTGGCAGGAACTTGACATGTCATAATTAATCACTGTGGTGACCTTAACAAGAGTCTATGATCACCTCCACTTTGTCCTGTCAGATGACCTGCCCAGGTCCACATAGCTAGTAAGTGCTAGAGCTCAGATTGGAACCCAGGCTTTGTAACTTGGAGGCTAAACTCTTAACTACCACCCTGTCCAACACTAAACTACTTCTGTTATGGGTAGAGTAATTGTGAGCCTTCACTCCTTTCAGAAATATATCACAATTTCATACTATTTTTTATTAATTTTATTTATTTATTTATTCTACTTAAAATACATGATAGCAGCGTGTATTTCATACTATTTAATTAGAATTTTCTTTAGACTATCATTGGGCCATTTGATTCTTTGCAGAGAAACTCAGTTTGGGGCATTCAAATTAGTATCCAACTTAAGCAAAGCATATATGTTAATAATAATATGTTATTCCAATAAGTCAACAAATATTTGTTGATTAAGCAGCAAGCTTTGAAGCAGGTTCTGGGATGCAGAAGTGGTCTCTGCCCTCCTGATATTTTTAGTCTAGTGAAGGCAATGGGCACAAAATAAATCATCTTCCTAACCCAATTCTCCTGAGTTGGTCTAACCCATATTCTGCTATACTAATGGTTCAAACTTGTAATTGCCACACTGGATGAAGCACATGAATTCCATAATATTAAATCCTGCCTCTGATGTGGTATACTGAGAGGTTCAAGAGATTTATTGAGGGAAGACTATGCTCAGAATAGTAGTTTGAGGTGGATGGGACAAGTGATGATTCAAAAGGTTTATAGTAGTTAGACAACATGGTGCAGAGGACTAAATTTCTAAATTTTCTTCCTTCTTTCCTTTTATTAATTTTTTTTTCAGCACTGGGAATTGAACTCAAGAGAACTCTACCACTGAAATACATCCCCGGCCCTTTTAATTTTTTAAAATTTTGAAATAGGGTTTCACTAAGTTTTCTGGACTGGCCTCAGATTTGTGACCCACCTGCCTCAGCCTCAGCTAGGATTACAGGGGTCCAGCTTAGTGGAGTAAATTTGGAATTTAGAATCAAATAGATTTTACAATAGACTCTGGAGCTGCCCCTTACTAAACATGTAACCAAGTCAAACTGCCTCTCAGAGCCAGTTTACTAACTGGTAAAATATTGAGAATATCAATGTATGTAACATTTACTGGGTGGCCTCCTCTGTGCTGATTTAACCTACACCCAGGGATATAATTGTAACTAAATGAGATATGTTATTAACAGCCCCAGGTACATAATAGTTACTCAAGAAAAGTAGTTCTAGTTCTCTCTTCTCTAGAACCCTTTTTCTTTCTTTATTTTATTTTAACTTTCATGCCTGCAAGTATGAAACATGCCCAGGCTATGGAAAAAGCTGGTTCATAACACAGTCTTCTTAAACTAAATTGAATTGATTCTCTCAGTCTATAGACCGATTGGCTCTATAAAGTCAAATAAGTGATTCCAGTAAGAAATATATTTTTCTAGAAGGAAAATCTATTTGGAAAGTTGTACTAGGGTACAAGCTAAGCTTCTTTTAATAAGAAACCCAACTTTACATTTTCTTTACATGAGGTCCAGAGAGATCTAGGCATGATGGAATGGCTCTCTTCTCATCAATATATCACCTCTGTCTGTGGTCTGAAGTAGCTGCTTCTCTTTACACTAGAAGACCCTGAGGGTGCCTAGGTCACTTCTGGTCAGTTCTTGCAAGCAAGGATTTGGTCATGTGGTCATGCCTCATGCTTAAGGAACAAATTCAGGGCTAGGGTTGTAGCTCAGTGGTAGAGCACTTGCCTGGCATGTGTGAGGCACTGGGTTCGATTCTCAGCACCACATAAAAATAAATAAATAAAATAAAGGAATTGTTTCCATCTACAACTAAAAAAATATTTTTTAAAAAAAGAAGAAATTCTTTGGTAGAATGATCTTGTGTTCTGCTAAAACTCCTCAAGGCTCTATAACTAAAAGGTAAAAGATGAAAATGGATGCCAAATTAGGATCGGAAATCTCCCCAAAGTATAAGATTGTCAAAAACAAAATCTGTTGGACAAGAAGTTTTGAATATAGATCCTAAGTCAGAATTAGGGAGTCTGGGATGCCCACAGAGGTGCTTCTGGAGATGAGATATGGAATAAAATGTAGTCCAAGAGGAATAAAGTGGGTGGATTTGAATATAATGGAAATAATTGTAGCATCATTTACAGGTTAGATTTGAAGAGGTACAGAAAATAAACAGAAGGCTCTAAGATAATGTAGATAAGGAATGATGAGGCACTGGTGATAGAGATGGTTTTGAGAGGTTTTGTTTTGTTTTTTGGCATGATGGGGATCAAACTAAGGGCCTTGTACATGCTAGGCAAGTGCTCTACCACTAAGCTATGTCACCAACACTTCCAAGAAGTATTTTAAGAATTAAAATCAAAGAACTTAGGGACATATATTAGGTGGAATACACTAAATGTTATTGCAAATGAAATTTTAATAATCATAATCCATAGGGCTTTAAAATCTGTATTGATTAGAATAGACTAAAATCTGATTACAAATAGAACTTCAAATATTTAATGACTCAAAATGATAGAAGTTTATTTCTCATCCACATAATTGTCCAAGAGCAGTGTTCTGATTGGCAGGTTGCTCTCCATGAAGTAAGTCAGTCATCTTGGCACTCGGGCTCCTTCCACTTCAAATTACATTTAACCTATTATATTTTAAGTACCCCATTTTATTCACTGGCATTTATACTGATGAAAATAATGATGTCATTGAGTTTATAATAACTCCAAATTGAAAAGTATGAAGAAAAAAATGAATACATAATCATATTATAGAAATATCCATTATGGGGAAAATATCTTCATGACATAAGAAGTATCTTTTGGCCTTTAGAAACATCCCATGGAGAGTTTCAAAAGCTGAAATTTCTACACAAATTTCACTGGTTTTCTAAAAAAGGTTTATATTGCTTATGTTGGAACCTCTCCCAGACAGACATGATCAATAAATGACACTCTACCCAACATTTTAAAAGTTATATTCATTATTTATTCCCAAAGGAGAGAAATATAATAAATTTAGAAATAGTTTCCTCAAGTATATTAACAAATATATTACCACATATTTGGAGTAGTACCTTTTAGTTTCCTGGAAAACCCACTTATGTGGAATGGCTGATTGTCCATCAAGGGTATGCAGGTTAGGTGTCATCAGCAAGTTTGGCTCTCCTCGGGGAAATTTGGGCAGTTCCTTATTTTGAGACAAAAGTGTAGAGAAGACAGGTCAAAAGACTTTTCTTAGATCACACTGCTTATAACAAGCAGAACTCATTCTCTGGCCAAGTCTATCAGAGGTCTACTGTGACTAGTGTTACAGAATACAGAAGAAGAAATTTTCAGTCAGTGGAATGAATATTATAAAATAGCAATATTTAATGTGACTCACAGATGGAAGGAGTCAAAGACTAAGAGGAAGCCACTGAAATTGGTAATTTTTTTAAAAAGTTACTGGTGGCACTCAGGAAAACAATTTCAGAAAAGTGTTGAGACTGAAAAAAAATAATTGAGGTGGGTATGAACACTTGCTGGTATAATTTTATTACCATTTGAATTTTAAATAGAAACATTAAACCTGGTATATATTTCAGAATTACTTCATGGAAAACTGTTTCCCTTTGGGTCAAAAAAATAGTGGTGAGGAGTATATATTTTTATTACAGAGTAAACACACTAGTTACTGCTCATAGAGGGAATTTCTGGAGGGTACAGAATTAAAGTTCTTTGGAAAGATTAATAATTATGACACTATTGTGACCGTTCTATATCAGATCAATATACAATGTCTATTCAAAATTAAAACAAGGTTTGTTTAAAGCAGTGTGAGAAACATGTAAATAAGTACCACTCTTCCACTCTTCCATATTTTATTTTACCAAACCCTCCAGAAGTTATAAGGAAGTTGCCTTTAGATACCACCTGTTGTTTATGCCGGATATGAAGGGAAACTTGAGTCAGGTGTATTTATCCCAGATACAACATGAATAATTTTTCTTGCATATTCTATCCTTGACTCTGTATTTAGAAGAGATAACTAAACCTAAAAATTACTCATAAAAATCACATCCTATCATTTATACCTTTATAATATAGGTATAAATATATTTATTTATTTATTTATTTATTTATTGTTTGAAGTGCCTTCTCCTCAAAGAAAGAAATTTGTTCTGTTCTATACTTTATTTTATTATGGTGTTATTTCATCTGTGTGGTATAACATGGTAATTTCATTAGGCCAAAAGTTGAAATTCATTGGAATGTTGATGGTCCTTTAAAATGTTAACTTACTTTTTTTAGTTTACAGTTATTACCTGAAGCTATCTGCTATTATAAACCTTTTGTATTTAAATTTTAATGCATTCAAGTTATTTAGCACTGTGAAATTTTTCAATTTTAGGGCATTACTAGTCACCAACAAAAAATGAGGAAGGAATAGGAGAGCATAAAGAAGTAATTTAGCACATAAATAAATTATTTATCTTAAAGTTTTAAAAATCATTTATGAAAATAAATGTGTAGAAAGAAACAATACATTACTTGGAGTATGTTTTAAACATTACTGTTTTTATAGTCTCTTTTAAATAAGATCTTACGCAAAGACACACCCCATCTGTTGCTTTTGGGTGATAAAGACAGCTAACTTTAAATGCTCATAATAAGATTAGTTATCTTCAGGAAGATCCATGGTGAATCTGTTAACCAGGAGGCTCATTTATTCTGAGAATAAAAACCAGGAGAATCATTTCTAGAGGGCTATTTACATTTTAAATATCTTTACTACTATGTTAAGGGAAGAGAGGCTGCCATCTTGTGTCTGCTGTGTTTATTGCTGCAAAGTGGACCTGTTCAAACTTGGGCTAAGCAATTGTGTAAAATATTGAAGTTCATCATTGTTCTGATTCATTAAAAAAAGTACAAACACATGGCATTTATAATATGTTTTCTTCTACTACATGAGAAACCATTACAGAGACCATCTAATTCCTCTTTTTGAAACAATTTGATCTTGGAGTTCAAAAAACAAACAATTAATGTTCTTCAGTTCTGAAATACTTCAGAACTTGTAAAGCACAGGTGTACAATTATAAAATAAAATAATAATTAGGGGCTGGGGCTGTATCTCCGTGGCAGAACACTTGCCTAGCATGTGTGAGGCACTGGGTTCTATCCTTAGCACCACATAAAAATAAACAAATAAAATAAAGGCATTCTGTCTACATACAACTACAAACAATTTTTAAAATAATAATAATTAAAAACAAATTCTGGGGCTGGGATTGTGGCTCAGTGGTAGAGCACTTGCCTTGCATGCATGAGGAACTGGGTTCGAGCCTCAACACCACATAAAAATAAATAAAATAAAGATATTGTGTTCATCTACAACTAAAAAAATTTTTTTAAAAAAAACAACAAATTCTGACATTAAGACTGTTTGAATAATGAATGTGTGAAAGACTCTGGAATAAGATGTTAATAACAAAATCTGAATTTTATATTTTAATGCTAAAACTTCCTAGTTTAATCTCCTATCTTTTTTGCCCTTTTTAAATTTCATCATAACCATAAGAAATGTTTTAATGAGGTTAATACTGTAAATAATAATAGTGAAGCATATATTTCTAGAAAATGCCTGGAAATCACAAAGCGTGCTGGGAAGCTGCCTAGCTTTGTTTGAAGAGCAGAACGACAGATCAAGCATAATTTGATGAGTATTAATGCCATCTTGTGGTTTGATGCAATATTGCAACATAACTGCCCTAGTACATGGGTTTATTAGGGATTATTTGAAGCAACAAACTAAACTTTTTATATTATGTATTTATTTATTTATATTATATATTTATTAAAGGTTAGCCACAAGCCAATGGCTTAATAAAATTATTTGAGTTCACTGGAAAGTCTATTACAATAAAATAACCTCCGAAAAGTGAAACTTTCTTATTATGAAATACAATAAGGTAGCGTTTTCCAAAAAGATATCCAAGGTTTACTGGCTCTAAAAGATAAATCCTAGGAAAGTAGACTTTGTGGTCATAAAAGCCTCATAAATTCTGTATGCCACCTACCCATCTTCTTGGAGAGTCATAGCACACATTCAACTATTTAAAGAGTAGAGAAAATATAGATATTTGATTTACTTCTAAATCAATATTTCCCAAATATGCTTGACCACAGAACTCCTTGTTTAAAATACAATAATAGCTATTAATATTACCAGTAATAACTTGTTGAAATAATCTTGGTAGAACACTTTCAAACATGGAAGACAAGACATGATTCACAAATCTTTTATTAAACCTAACTTAAAAGAACAATGTCTCCTGTTATCTGTACTAGAATAACAAAAAAGCTGAAGGTCTTGAACAATTAAAAACTCTCCATCACTAAGAATACCCCAAGTTAAGAACTTGAAAACAATTATAAATTCCTTAAAGAAAGTTGGCTATTAAAAAATTACTAAATTTGGGGAAAAGGGGTATATTCCAGTGTTAGAGCACTTGCCTAGCATGTGTGAGACTCTGGATTCAATTCCCAGCCCTGAAAGACAATTACTAAATTTAAAAAAATAGTATCCAGAGACTTTTAAGTGATGGTTGGCAAAATAAAACAAAGCGGGGAAAGTTTTGTGGCTAACTCGTGGTGAACATATACTTGGGTTTGTTTTCCCCATACTTATGACTGAAATTCGCTGACATATGTGCCATCTCCAAACCAGGCCAACCTGTAACCAAAAGCACATATCTGTCAAGGATTGCACCATCATAATGCATTTTCAGAGACCCTAAGAAATGTCTTCTGTCTCCCTGATATCAGTCCTTGAGATCTTCATGCCTACTGCAGCTTCAGCCCAAACTGAACCCTTAGGCCTCCTCTTATCAGCTGCCATTTTATTTCTTCAAATTGCTGAGTAGAAGAAACCCTGGACTTGGTGTCTGAAGTCTAGATCTGTCTTCCATTCCTGTAACTTACTTGTTAATGAGATTTGGAGAAAAGTAGCAATCTCAGATTGCTTTTCACTCGCAATATAGGATGATAATATATACTTGCCCAAACTTTGTAGTCTTTGTGAAGGTTCTCTTAATCCATTTGTGCTGTTATAATGAAACACCCAAGAGTGGGTAATTCATAAACAACAGAAACATATTTCTCTGAATTTTGGAGAACAAGGTGCCAGCAGGTTTTGTATCTCATAAGAGCCCAGTCTCTGCTTCCAAGATGGTGCCTCATTGCTAGGTTCTCCTAGGAGGATAAACATCATATTCTATTGGGCATAGTGAGGCAAAAAGTGAACTCATCATCAAACCCTTTTATAAGGCTAATCCATTTGTGAGGTGGAGTCCTCATGGGCTAACCATCTCTTAAATGCCTTGTCTCTTAACACGATTGCAGTGAGGGTTTAGTTCCAACATGAAATTTGGAAGGGATATAAACATTCAAACCATAGGAAGATGTGTTTGACAGCACTCTGTACACTTAATTATTTACTCACTCAATAAATAAATATTTACTGAGATTAAGAAGAATGATAATGGCAACATGGCAAAACAGAATTTCCCACCCTTTGTCAGAAACACTTATATAAGAAAACATTCACCCTAAAAAAT
>PVHX01013295.1:0-55349 GCA_004024805.1 Geosciurus inauris
AAGTATGGTCCTAATCCGACATGATGAAGATTTGGGCCTATTTTTTCTTCTATTAGACGTTGGGTCTCTGGTCTGATTCCCAGGTCCTTGATCCACTTTGAGTTGAATTTTGTGCATGGTGAGAGATAGGGGTTTAGTTTTATTTTGCTGCATATGGATTTCCAGTTTTCCCAGCACCATTTGTTGAAGAGGCTGTCTTACATAGTTTTATTTATGGCTACAATTGATTGCAGTGAAGGGTTACAATGGGAAAAGTACATGGGGCGTAACCTAGGGCAAACCATATACAAGCTTCTGAGAGTTCTCTGATAGTGGAGTCACACTGGATGCACTTAATTCCCCCAGTAATAAATTGTGATACTGCATATGAAGTGTCGTCTACTATGCAGGCTCATTGGAGATGAGCCTAGGTTTGGTTTGTGCTGATGCTGTTTTTTTGTTTGTTTTGTTGTTGTTATTTATTTACTTATTTGTTTTTGAGATTGGGGTCTCGTTGTGTTGTCCAGGCTGGTCTTGAACTTGTGGTCATCCTGCCTCAACCTCCCAAGTATCTGGGACTACAGGTGTGCACCACTGTACCTGGCCACATTTGTAATCTTTTTTGTAACAAATTGATTTGTTTAAATGTTTCAGATTCATTTGTTTAAACTGCACATGGTGGGGATGCCTGGCAATCCCAGCAATTCAGGCTGAGGCAGGAGATTTGCAAGTTCAAAATCACCTTGTGCCACTAAGCAAGACCCTGTCTCAAAATAAAAAGGGCTGGGAAGCTGGGCGCGGTGGCTCAAGCCTGTAATCCCAGCACTTAGGGAGGCTGAAACAGGAGAATCACGAATTCAAAGCCAGCCTCAGCAAGGGCGAGACACTAAGCAACTCAGTGAGACCCTGTCTCTACATAAAACACAAAATAGGGCTGGGGATGTGGCTCAGTGGTCGAGTACCCCTGAGTTCAATCTCTATTACCAAAAAAAAATAAAAAGGGCTAGGGATCTAGCTCAGAGGTGGAACACCTGTGGATTCAGTTGCCAGTATCACAATGAATTAATGAATGAATTCCTATACTGCAATAAATGAATGAGTGAGTAAATATTTCGTTAAAAACAGTCCAGTAGCCGGGCACGGTGACACATGCTTGTAATCCCAGCTCTTTGAGAGGCTGAGACAGAAGAATCGCGAGTTCAAAGCCAGCCTCAGCAACGGAGAGGTTGCAAAGCAACTCAGTGAGACCATCTCCAAAAAAACACAAAATAGGGCTTGGGGTGTGGCTCAGTGGTCAAGTGCCCCTGAGTTCAATCCCCGGTGCCAAAAAAAAAAAGTTCAGTAAAAATTGAAAAAACTAATTTAAGTGAATCAACTGTTCAAAGACTAGAGTAAAATTCTGTATTCATCATATGTGCTACCAAAGCATACATAGATGCAAATCCTTCACTTATTTCAACAACAGCTAACTGATAATCTTATTTATAGAGAATACAGTAGAATTAGAAAGTGAGCAAAAGAGGTGGTTTTGCAGCCAAAATAGGTATTTCATAGTCCCTCACCTGATGCGAAGGAAGCATGGACAGAATAAAAAAGGCAACCTACAGAATGGGAAGAATTTGCAAACCATGTATCTGATAGAGGGTTAATTTCCAAAGTATATATAAGGTACTCCTACAACTCAACAGCAAAAATCATCATCATCATCATCGTCTGATTTAAAAATGGGCTGAAGACTTTAATACACATTTCTCCAAAGAAGACATACAAATGACCAATGGGTATATGGGAAGATGTCCAGTGTCTTTGTTGTTGTTGTTTTTGTGTGTGTGCTGGGCATTGAACCCAGGGGTACTTTACCATTGAGGTAAGTCCCAGCCCTTCTTATTTTTTATTTGAAGACAAGGTCTCACTAAGTTGTTAAGGGCTCGCTGAGTTGGTAAGGCTGGCCTTGAGTCTGAGATCCTCCTACCTCAGCCTCCCCAGTCACTGGGATTATAGACAAGCATGCACCACACCTGGCAAAGATGTCCAGTGTCACTAATTATCGGGGAAATACAAAACTACAGTTATCTCTTCACTTGTGTCAGGATGGCTATTATCAAAAAACAAAAGAAGTTGGGCACAGTGGTGCACGCCTGTAATCCTAGCAGCTCAGGAGGCTAAGACAGGAGAATTGCGAGTTCAAAGCCAGCCTCAGCAACGGCAAGGCGCTAAGCAACTCAGTGAGACCCTGTCTCTAAATAAAATACAAAATAGGGATGGAGATGTGGCTCAGTGATTGAGTGCCCTTGAGTTCAATCCCCAGTACCAAAAAAAAAAGTGTCAGTGAGGTTGTAAAGGGGAACTATTGGTGGAAATGGAAAATGATGCAGCTGCCATGGAAAAGAGTATAGTGGATCCTCAAAAAATTAAGAATAGGGACTGGAGGTGTAGCTCATTGGATCAGTGTTTGAACCATTGCCTAGCATGTATTAAGACCCTGAATTTGATCCCCAACATTGAAAAAAAAATTCAAAATAGAACTACCACTGAATAAATTAGTAAATAGATTGCTGAATAGATCCTGTAATTGTGCTTCTGGATATTTATACAAAGGACTTGAAATCAGAATCTTAAAGGAAGAGCACTCCCATATTCATTGTAGTGCTAGTCACAAAAACCAAGAGGTGGCAACATGTCTATCAATGGATGAATGGAAAAAGAATACATAATGTGTGTGTGTATAAATATAGATTAATATTCTTCTATTTATGGATATGTAGATAGTATCTATATCTATCTAAATATATCTATATGTATATATGTATACACACATACAGTGGAATATTAGCCTTAAAAAAAAGGAAATTCTACAAGTGACCACATGTATGAACCTTGCTATTGTACTAAGAGAAGTAAACCAGTCAGAGAAGACAAATGCTGCATGATTCCACTTATGCAGGGTATCTCAAATAGTCAAATTTATAGAATCAGAGTGGAATGGTGGTTGCCAGGAAAGGGAGAAAAGGAAAATGGGGAGTTGCTAATTAGTGGGAATAACATTTCAGTTAACCAAGATGTATGTGCTAGAGATCTGCTGAACAAATTGTATCCTTAGTTGACAATACTGTATTGTACCTTTAAATATTTGTTTAGAGATTAGATTTCATGTTAATTGTTTTTACCACACACACATACAAGTCCTTTACCTGGTGTTGTGTGCTTCTTTATTGTAGAAACTCCTGAGACTTTAAAACTCTTTACTTAGCCCTACAACTTTGTAACCTAGCTTCCACATAATAAACATGAATATTTATATCATTAAATGAGGTGCTGGGGTTTTAGTGGTAGAGTACCAAAAAAAAAAATTTCTGCCTAGCACATGTGAGGCCTGAGTTTCATCCTTAGCACCACATAAAAATAAATAAAATGCATTGTGTCCACCTACACCTAAAATAAAATGATAGTACAATAAAAAGATTATTCACTGCTGATGTATAAGAAAGCCCTTGACTTGGTGTATTAACCTTGTCTCCTGCAGCCTTGCTATAATCATTTATTAGTCCCAGTAGATTTTTGTTATATTTGATTCTTTGGTATTTTCTACATACACAATCAATGTCATCTGTGAACAAAGAAAGTTAATTTTTCCTTCTGAATCTGTATACCTTTTTTTTTCCTTACCTTACTTTACCTTACTGGATTAGCCAGGACCTCCATTTTATTAAAGTGCTCTACCACAGAGCCACATCCCCAGCCTCTTATTTTTTATTTTGAGACAAGGTCTCGCTAAGTTGCTTAGGGCCTCGCTAAATTGCTGAGACTGGCTTTGAACTCACCGTCCTCCTGCCTCAACTTCCTGAACCACTGGAATTACAGGTGTGTGCCACCATTCCTGGCTCTTATTCTTGATATTAGGGGGAGAGCAGCTAGTTTGTCACCATTACATGTGGTGTTAGCTGTAGGTTTTTTATAGACATTCTCTATCAGGTAGAGGAAGTCCCCTTTATTCCTGGGATGTGGATGTTTTATCATGAATGGATGTTGGATGTTGTCAAATGCTTTTTTCTTCATATGTTGATTATAATCATATTACTCTTCTTTAGCCTATTGAAGTGATTACATTAGTTGATTTTCAAATATTGAATCAGCGTGCATACCCTACAATAAATCCTATTTGGTTGTGGTATATAATCCTTTTAACACATTGTTGGATTGATTAGTTAATATCTTGTGGAGGATTTTTACATCTATGATCATGAAAGACATTTTCTTATATTTTCTTTTCTTGTATTGTCTTTGGTTTTAGTATAAGGGTAATGCCATTCTCATAGTTTTCCCTTTGCCTCTATTTTCTGAAAGAGATTGTAGAGAATTGGTGTCATTTTTCCTTAATTGTTTGGTGGAATTCATCAGTGAAAGCATCCAGGCCTAGTGCTTCTGTTTTGGAAAATTATTGATTATTGATCCTATTTCATTAATAGATACAAGTTTTATTCAGATTTTCTGTTATTCCTTAAATGAATTTCAGCAGATTTTACCTTTCTTATGTAAGTTAAAAATTTTTTGCATAAGGATGTTCCTATCTATGCCTTTCCTAATCTTTATTTCCCCCCCTGTGGTTACTCACATGCGAAACCCATTGTCACCTGTTCAGTGAAGCCAGAACTCTAATTTTTTAACTATATCTCATAAATATCTTATTGTGTTCATTTTCTATTATATCTGTTCTGTATCTCCATACACACTACTCTGAACCTCTTATAAACTATTTCTTACCCATTTGAATTCACAAGATGAGTTGGGTGCAGTGGCACATGCCTATAATCCAGAGGCTCAGGAGGGTGAGGCAGGAGGATCACGAGTTCAAAGCCAGCCTCAGCAACAGCAAGGCGCTAAGCAACTCAGTGGGACCTTGTCTCTACATAAAAACACAAAATAGGGCTGGGGATGTGGCTAAGTGGTTGAGTACCCCTGAGTTCAATTCCTGGTACCAAAAAATAAAAATAAAAATTGAATTCACAAGATGAAGTTTAATAGATAATATAAAGGAATAAAACTTAAGCTACTCTGCATGCTCATCTTTAGTGGCTTTGTGTTTGTTAATTAGTAATTAAGTACCAACTGCTTTCTGAACAGAAGAAGCAGATACCAGAAAGCACAAAGTGATTATAGTGATATAATATTTGTGAACTTTCTATGTGCCAATATATGTACAGGACTTAACTATATACCATCTACAGCCTTTTATATGTAGTTTCATTTAGTTTTCACATACATCTTGTTAGATAGATGATGTCTATATCTTAGAGACATCTTATATTAACTTAGAAGGGGATCTGAACCACAAACTTGGAGATAACATACCTTAATTAGAAGAACTTCTGTATATTTTTAGAGAACTGCTAATTAGTAGTGCTTCCTTTTTCTTTTCTTTTTTCTTTCTTTTTTTTTTTTTTTTTTTTTTTTTTTTTTTTTTTTTTTTTTTTTTTTTTTTTTTTGCTTAGGGTTGAAACAGGATCCAACAATCAACCTCTTAGTGATAATCAACAAACAAATTGTGAATATTTTGTTGACAGTCTTTTTGAGGAAGCTCAGAAGGTTGGTGCCAAATGCTTGTCCCCCACTGAACAAAAAAAAGAGGTAAATGTCTATTACTTTTTAATCTTCCAGTATTTATCAAAATAGGGACCTTTTAGAGGATCTCTGTTTTCATAATAGTGAAGATATTATTTACCATTTACACTGTGTTGATCTTTCATAAATGTTGCAAAAGTAATGATGGGTGAATTATGCAAATCTTAGGATTCAAGGCAGTGACAACAAATTGAAGTAGAAATTATTATTTTCTTGTACTTGTAAAGAAAAATAAACACTGGTTTCAATTAATATCCTTGATGAAACAGTAAAACAGCCGGGCGCGGTGGTGCAAGCCTGTAATCCCAGCACTTAGGGAGGCTGAGACAGGAGAATCTGAGTTCAAAGCCAACCTCAGCAACGGCAAGGTGCTAAGCAACTCAGTGAGACCCTGTTTCTACATAAAACACAAAATAGGGCTGGGGATGTGGCTCAGTGGTTGAGTGCCCCTGAGTTCAATCTCCAGTACCGAAAAAGAAAAAAAAAAAAACAGTAAAACTTATCTTTTTAATTTTATTTTCAGACAGTCTCTCTCTGAGTTGCCCTGTCTGACCTAGAATTGTGATTCTCCAGCCTCAACCTCCCAAGTAGCTGGGATTACAGGCTTGTGCCACCACACCCAGCAAATCAAAAATTTATTAAATTCCCAAACATTGAATACATACCATATTAATATTCTGTTTGACAAAATGTGAAATAAACATAAAGCACTTCTGTGTGTGTGTATGTGTTTCGTTTTTTGTGGTGCTGGAATTGGAACCTAGGGCCTCATTCAGGCTAGACAAGTGCTTTGCCACTGAGGTACATCCCCAACCCCACATAAAGCATTTCTGCAATATACAGAAATGTCATAAGGAAAAGTGTAGTTGTTTTTGGTACAAACTGAACTATCTGCTTTTTCATGGCGTATAGTTTTTGCCTGAAAGAATGATTTATACATAGACTACAGTTATCAGCCTTGGAATTTTGGCAGGCATTTTACCACAATAAATGAAGTGAGCCTGGCACTTGAAGGAATTCAAATTTTAGTATTTGTGTGCAAATGCTAAAATTTTACTTAACCAATTTTTTTTTTTTTTTTTGGTGGTACTAGGGATTTAACCCAGGACCTTGCATACTAACCAACTTTTTTAGTTAAAATAAGAACTTTGGAACATTTCTATCATGTTACTTGACAACTTCTCAAAACTTACAGAATTTCCTGATGAGATCAGTGTCATTTTAGTGACTATAGCTTTATCACATAATGAACTTAAGGAACCAGTTTTCCAAATAACTGGTATAGGACATTTATAAAATCATGCATGAGTAAAAAAGTGAAAGTGTCACATATATTAAAGGATTCTAACGGAACAAGTATATAAAAAAAATATCTAGCCAGGCACAGTGACACAAGCCTGTAATCCCAGCACTTAGGGAGACTGAGACAGGAGAATCGCGAGTTCAAAGCCAGCCTCAGCAATGGCGAGGCACTAAGCAACTCAGTGAGACCCTGTCTCTAAATAAAGATACAAAGTTGGGCTGGATGTGGCTCAGTGGTCGAGTGCCTCTAAGTTCAATCCCTGGTACCAAAAAAAAAAAAAATCTGATAAGTTTCACATTCAAATTCTCAACTAAATTTTGAGATATTACCACTTATTAAAATTTTTTTTAATTTTTTTTTTAGTTGTACATGGACACAGTATCTTTATTTATTTTTATGTGGTGCTGAGGATTGAACCCAGTGCTTCACGCATGTGAGGCGAGAACTCTACCACTGAGCTTTAATCCCAGCCCACTTATTAAAATTTTGATAAAGTGTCAAAGAAGAATATCCTGGAAAGATTATTTAAATAACTGCTTTGGGCGCTGGGATTGTAGCTCAGTGGCAGAGTGCTTGCCTAGCACGTGTGAGGCACTAGGTTCCATCCTTAGTACTGCATAAAAAAATAAACAAAGGCATGATGTCCATCTACAACTACAAAAAATATTTTAAAAAATAGTAACTGCTTTCTGTAACTACATATCTGTATTATGAGGTTGTCAAGTTTGATTTTGGGGTGTTTTTTTTTTAGTTCTTTTGTGGTACTTGGGATTGAACTCAGGAACACTCTACGGCTGAGCCACATCCCCACATCCCCACATCCCCAGTCCTAATTTTTTATTTCGAGGCAGCATCTCACATAAGTTATTGAGACTGCCCTTAACCTTAAGATCCTTCTGCCTCAACCTCCTGGGGTTACATGCCTACACCACTGCACCTGGTTGATTTTTTTTTAAATATTTTTCAATCAAAATAACATTTCACAGCCAACTAAAAGCAATTATGAGATTCCCACTCACTTTTTGAAGTCTAATATTAAAAGTATTCGTGAAAAAAAAAACTTGATTATGATTCACTCTTTAAATTTTTTTGTTTGTTTGTTTTGGTACCAGGGATTGAACTCAGGGGTACTTGATCACTGAGCTACATCCCCAGCCCAACTTGGTATTTTTATGTAGAGACAGGGTCTCACTGAGTTGCTTAGTGCCTCGCCGTTGCTGAGGTTGGCTTTGAACTCAGATTCTCCTGTCTCAGCCTCCCAAAGTGCTGGGATTATAGGTGTGTGCCACTGCGCCCAGCTAATTTAAAATTTTATCAAAGTTTAAGTTACAAAAATTTAAAATCTAAGAGTTCTGATAGGCTTATGTTAAAAAATAGCAAACCTGTTACTCTTTGCCCATAATGTCTACTTGTAAAGGACGGCTACTTATAATTCTTGGTTATTTCTTCTGGTATGAGCTTTATGTTTCTAATTATATACTAATAATGATAGTTCTTGATCTTTTCACATTGTCAAATTATGTGTGTGTTGACTTTTTATTATAGAAAATGATGATTTTGTAGGCTGGGAATATAGCTCAGTGATAGAGTGCTTGAATACCATAGGAGGCTTTTTTGATTCAATCCCCAGCACCACAAAAGTAGAAAAAAAAGACATGAGGATTTAGCTCTCATTATCTGTCTTCTATCTCTCCCCAAATCACTTCCTCTCATTATTCTGTCATAGTTATGTCACAATTTTGTTTTTTATGGGTTTTTTTGTTTTGTTTTATTTTGTGTTGTTTTTTGGTACTGGGGATTGAACTCAGGGGTACTCGACCACTGAGCCACATCCCCAGCCGTATTTTGTGTTTTATGTAGAGACAGGGTCTCATTGAGTTGCTTAGGTGCTCTGTCTCTGAGCTAAACAATCCCCAACACCCATTGCTGAGGCTAGCTTTGAACTCATAATTCTCCTGTCTCAGTCTCCCAAAGTGCTGGGATTACAGGCATGTACCACCACTCCTGGCTACAATTTTGGATTAAATCAGTTATCACTGTTATGTCTTTTATGACTGTGTAGTACATTTCTTTTCCATGTTGCTTTTAAATTTTTCATTGATATTAATAAGTAATTGCTTTTTTTTTTACCACATTGGCTTTTCTTTCTACCTATCATTAATTCATTGCCAAACTCTCATAGAAGCTTACATTTCTTCCCAGTATGTTCAAAAACATTAATTTTACCAATTTAATTTTTTTTCTGAGGGCCAACTGTGGCAAACCTTCCTTTCGCCAATAGTCTGACCACTGTTAGGGGAGCTACACTGTTCTTGCCCTAGAATCTATGATCCAGAGTATTTTTTTCTGCCCTAATTACTGAATTCCATGCCTTTCCCAGTCTCTCCTCCTCACATTTTCATTTTTATGAATCCAGTCTTGAGGTAGATTTAGGAAGAAGAGTGTATATGGAAGCAGGCATGTCACATTCTGTTTCAAAATAAAAACTGAAAAAGGCTGGGGATATAGCTCAGTGGTAGAATACCCCTGGGTGATTCAATCCCTAGTACTAGGGAGAGAGGTGGGTTGCAGTGTGTGGTGGGGGGAAAGGTCAGACACCACAACGACAACATGTTGGGTGTTGGGGTTTGTTTAGCTCAGAGACAGAGCACTTGTCTAGCAGGTGCAAGGCCTTGGGTTTGGTCTTTGTCCTGGGGGTTTGGGGGGTGGCAGATGAGGGAAAAACAAGATGAAAGTGAGTGTGAAAAAAGAGTACCTGGGGAATGGATGGGTTAAAACCTTGCAAGCCTGAATTTTCCTCTTCTATCTTCATACTTGATTGACAGGATGTCATTCCAACACCTAAGCAGCATTTGGCTGCAGCATTTGGCTCCTGGCACGCTTTTGGAATCTTCCCTTTAATTTGGTGTTCTTATGGGCCTTGATGTGGGTCCCCTTTCATTCATTCAATCTAGCAATGTGCCTTACCATTCTAGGACATTTTCTTGTTGTTGTTTTATCCCCCTCTGTTACCCATTCTGCCTGTAAATGCTCTTACTTAGACCTCTTGGACTGAGCCTCTTCATTTCTTATTTTTTCCCTTATTTTTCACTTTTATTTTATTTTAACTAACATATTTTATCAACCTTAAATTCAGTCCTTTTACTTCATTTCTGTTGTATTTAGCTTCCAAGAGCTCTATTGTTCCCTAAATTTTTCCTTCCTACTCCCTTTTTGAAAAATTATCTTATGTGAACATAGTAATGATCATTTTGGAAATTTTGTTTTGAAATTTCTTCTCTTTTCTTCATTGTCTTTTTTATGTGCTCTTTTTCTGTTTTGTTCTCAGTTTTATGTGAGTACCATGAAATCACACACTTGCCAGTTTGGTTATCAGGAATCAAGAAGGATAGTAGAGTACAGTGATTTAAGAGTATGGACTCTTGGCTGGTAGAGTACCTCCCTGGTGGAGACTTGGCATGCACAGGGCATTAGGTTCAATCCCTGGTACCCTTTAACCTCTTGAAAAGGAAAGAATAGAGCTTCTGGGCACAGCCTCTTTGGAATCTAGTCCCAGCTCCACCCGTTACCCGCTGTGTAGCATTGGATAATTTAATTAACATTCTGTGGTTCTTCATCTATAAAAATAGATGATACTATCTTCCTTATATAGATATTTGAAGGAGTAAATAAGGTTATATTGGGAGAGTGCCTCTTAAACAGCGTCTGGTACACACTGAGTATGTATACAGTAATACACACACACACACACTTATACGCAGACACACACAAACTGTGTGTAGGCATATACCTGCACACCATATATATATACTAACAATACTGTCATTTCTTAGCATCCAGTTAATCTTTGGCAGAGGATTGGTTCCAGGACCCCCTAAGGACGCTTGAGTCCCTTTTATTTTCAGTTTCTTACCTTCCTCCCTCCCTCCTTTCTTTCTTTCCCTCCTTCCTTCACCGGGGATTGAACTCTGGGGCATTCGAACATTGAGCCACATCCCCAGCCCCATTTTGTGTTTTACATAGAGACAGGGTCTCACAAAGTTGCTTAGCACCTCGCCATTGCTGAGGCTGGCTTTGAACTCGCCATTTCCCTGTCTCAGCCTCTCGAAGTGCTGGGATTACAAGCGTGTGCCACCGAGCCAATTTCTTTCCTTTTTTTAAAAACATGAGGTCTCACGATGTTATCCAGACTCTTCTCAAACCCCTGAGGTCATGTGATTCTCCTACCTCAGCTTCTTTAGTTCTGGGACTACGGGTGCATAATAACCACACTCAGTTTGAATCCCTTATATAAAATGGCATAGAGTTTGCATATAACCTACTCACGTCTTTCCCTATACCTCAAATTATCCCTAGCTATACCTAATACTATGTAAGTGGTTATTATATATTATATTTTTTAAGGAATAATGACAAAAATGTACATGTTTATTACAATTATAAATTTTTTTTCCTGAATACTTTGTTCTGTGGGTGCTTGAATCCATGGGTGTGGGACCTATGAATACAGAAGGCCAACTGTTCATGCTGTTATTATTTTTCCCCCAGCACTTCAATGAGTGTTATATATTATGCACTCATTAAACGTATATTGTATGTATAAAAAATTGAATAAATGTAAATGGGGAAAGGTCTTCTGTGTTTTAATGTCTTCTAGTTTTTCAGTCTTCATGTGTTCAGCCTGAAGCATCCCTGCATTCTGCTGTATTTCTGAACCTTTCTATATTTCTGTGGTGACTTACCTTGTTTCTTTGACTAAATGAGTAAATAAATATTGTTCTTATGAGAAGACACTGAGAGATGAAATAATGATAAAAATAGTCTAACAATAGTATTTTATATTTGAGGGACTAGGGATTAATTGGTTGTTGCTTTTTTTTCTCTTTAAGAATACTACTAAGAAATGAGGTGTAGTAGTGCATGCCTGTAATCCCAGCAACTTGGGAGGCTAAAGCAGGAGGATTGCAAATTCACTGCCAGTCTCAGCAATTTAGCAAGGACCTAAGCAACTTAGTGAGACCCTGTCTTAAAAAAGGCTGGAGCCAGGCATGGTGGCTCACGCCTGTAACCCCAGCACTTTGGAAGGCTGAGACAGGAGAATTGTGAGTTCAAACCCAGCCTCAGCAATGGTGAGGCACTAAGCAACTCAGTGAGACCCTGTCTCCAAATAAAACACAAAATAGGGTTGGGGATGTGGCTCAGTGGTTAAGCGCCCCTGGGTTAATCCCCAGTACCAAAAAAAATGTTTTTAAAGCTGGGCATGGTGGTACACACCTATAATTCCAGCAACCAACTTAGAGAGGCTCTAATCAACTTAATGAAATTCTGTCACAAAATAAAAAATTAAAAAAGGGCTGGGAATGTATCTCAGTGGTAAAATCCCTTGGGTTCAATCCCTAATATGTATGTATAAATAAATAAGAGAGAGAGGATTTAGGTATAGCTCAATAGGAAAGTGCACCCGGTTCTAATCCCCAGTAATTTTTTTCTGTTTTTCCTTTTTTTTTTTTTTTTGGTTCTGGGAATAGAACTCAGGGCCTTGCATGTGCTAGTCAAGCATTCTACTACTGAGCTATACCCCCAGCCCTAATGATTTTTAAAAATTATTTATTTTAAATTATCCTCATTGTGAAACACAATTCATATAATGTGAATTATGAATAGACATAATTTGTTACATTTTACATTTGAAGTTTGTTCTTAATATATAAAATATATAATGATAGAAATTTTCAAAGAACTTTTAAACTATTATATTTTATTAACTTAATTCATTTTTATTCTTACTGCTTTGCAGGTAGATGTAAGTATAAAATTATGGAAAAATGGATTCACAGTCAATGATGATTTTAGAAGTTATTCTGATGGTGCAAGTCAGCAGTTTCTGAACTCTATCAAAAAAGGGTAAGCAGTCTTTGTAGACAGAAGGATATTTTAGGCATGTTTTATATGGAAAAATTCTTTTTAATGTTGATCACATACCACTACACATTCACAGACACACTTTTTCTTTTGTGAATTAGCATTTTTATAAGACAAACTTTGCCAGCTATTTCTTAATACCACATCTTATTTGTTACTTAATGCTTATGTTCAAATGTCTGTAGAGTCTTTGAAGTTGTGAATTATAATGTATTTGTGATTTTAAGTGTTATACATGGTTTGTCTAGAAAATGTTTTAAATTATTAAAAAGAACTTGAAAATTTAGGTTAATTTTACTACTATAAAAATATCTTTAAGCACTGAGGGTGTAGCTCAGTGGTAGAGCACTTGCTTAATATGCATGTGACCCTGTGTTCAGTTCCTGTCATACACATACGTTTTCATACCACAAAACGAATGTGTGTCTATTCATGTGAGCTGGTTGCAGTGGCACAGACCTGTAATCCCAGCTAGTTGGAAAGTTAAGGCAGAAGGATTGCAAGTTCAAAGGCAGCCTGGGCAACTTAGTAAGACCCTGTCTCAAAATAAAAAGAGGTGGGGATTTTAGCTCAGTGGTAGAGCACCCCTAGGTTTAATCCCCAGTATTGTGAAATAATAAAGCAATAATAAAGAAAAACACCTTTGACTATTCTAGTATTCAAATATTGTTAAAAAACAGCTTTGTTGAGAGGTTACCATAATTCATCCCTTTAAAGTGTATAATTCAGTATTTTTAAACATATTTACAGTGTTGTGCAACCATTATCACTTAGAATATATTCATTATCACAAAAAGAAACGTGATACTAGAAGTCACTCTCTGTTTCCCCTTCCCTGTAGCCCTCCACAACCAGTAATCTATTTTCCATCACTATGAATTTGCTTATTTTAGATATTGCATATAAATGGAATCACATGGTGTGTGCCCTTTTGTGTCTGGCTTCCTACATTCTAGGCAGGCACTCTATCATTTTATTAGTTGTTTTTGGTTACACATGACAGTAGAATCCATTTTAACATAATTATAAAAGCATGACATATATCTTATTCCCAGTACCTCCCCTTTCTCTCTCCACTCCTTCCTTCCTTTCCTCTTCTGATCTTTCTAACATTTATCCATAGTTATTTTTTAAATTAATTTCTTGTGGATATACACAATGGTGAGATTCACTATGGTATATTCATATATGTATATGGGAAAGTTGTCAGATTGATTCCACTATCGTTCCTTGGAAATGTTAATTCTATGTTTAACTTAACAGAAAACTTCCAAGCTGGGTTCCAAAATGGCTGCGCCATTTAACGTTCCCACCAGCCGTGTATGAGGGTTGCAGTTTTTCCATATCCTCACTAACACCTATCACTGTCTGCTTTTTTAAATTATAGCCATCCTATTGGATGTAGAGTGGTATGTTATTCCAGTTTTGATTTGCATTTCCCTAATATCAGTAATGTTGAGTGCCTTTCATGTGTTTATTGGCTACATATCTTCATTGGAGAAATGTTTGGTCAAATTCTGTCCTTTTTTTTTTCCTTTGCCTATTTTAAAATTGGATTATTTGCCTTTTTGTTGAGTTGCCAGCATTCTCTGTATGTCTGTGTATTGCTGGGCATCAAATCCAGGGCCTTTTAAGCTATATCCCAGCCCTGAAAGAATTCTTTATATATTCGAGATGTAATTCCCTTATTAGATACATGATTTACAAATATCTTCTCCCATTCTTTGAGTTGATGTTCAACGTACAGAGAAAATCTAGGAGAGTCTATATCAAGGTTCGCAAACTGACAGACTTACATCTTACGTTTACATATTTACATTTTTAATTCACGTATTTTTAGAAAAAATATTTATTCAGTAAAAATTTTTTAAACTTTTATCTATGTATGAAAGTATATTTCAGGGGCTGGGGTTATGGCGCAGTGGTAGCGTGCTCGCCTAGCACGCAGGAGGCACTGGGTTCAATCCTCAGCACCACATAAAAATAAAAATAAAGATATTCTGTCCACCTATAACTAAAAAATAAATATTAAAAAAAAGAAAGAAAGTATATTTCATAAAAGTATACAAGAGCCTGGTGGGCTGGCACACTCTTAGAATCCCAGCAACTCAGTAGGCTGAGGCAGGAGGATTGCAAGTTCAAGACCAGCCTCACCATCTTTTTTTTTTTTTTTTTAAACCTTTATTTTATTTATTTATGTATTTTGTATGTGGTGCTGAGGATCGAACCCAGTGCCTCATGCATGCAAGGCAGGCACTCTACCACTGAGCCACAACCCCAGCCCCCAGCCTCACCATCTTAAGAAGGCCCTATCTCAAAACAAAAAAATAAAAAAGGCTGGGGATGTGGCTCAGGGGTCAAGCATCCCTGGGTTAAATCCCCAGTACCCAAAAAAATAAACAAACAAATAAATAAAAGATCACAAGTGAAAAATAGTAAGTAAATTTGTCTTGTCAGAAAAAACATCCATTATTTTATAATTTGTCCTTTGTGAAAACCTCCCCAGGGAAATTAATTGCTTATATATTAAGTATGTGCCATAACATTGTTAACATTCAACAAAGATATTTATCTATGTCCTGCTTTTGTACCAGACATTGTTCCTGGGATTGGAATATATTTATGAATAAAACAGATGTGGTCCCTGCTATCCTATAGCTTATGTTGTTCAAAAGAGAGGTATCTGGTATGTTAGACAAAGCCCCAGGCTAAGTTCAAACCCTGTTACTTAAATACATTTATTTAGTTGAAGAGAATATTTTATGCCTCATTTTTCTACATATTATCCAATTCTTTTGCATAAAAACAGAATGTTTTTCAGAGGAAGAAAAGGCATTGGAAACTTTATCATTTTGTTTCTTTGCTTTCCAAGGGAACTACCTTCAGAATTACAAGGAATTTTTGATAAAGAAGAGGTGGATGTTAAAGTTGAAGATAAGAAAAGTGAACTATGTGTGTCCACAAAGCCCGTGTTCCAGCCCTTCTCAGGACAGGGTCACAGACTGGGCAGGTAAGTGTGTTTATTGTCTGCCTTTGCCATAAGCAGAGGCTTGACTAATAGTCATTCTGTCAGTGTCTTACACATGTAGATACATGTCTATAACTTGTCGTTTCTCCTATTGGAAATGAGATTTTTCATGTGAGTTTTTATGGGGATTCCTAAGTCACATTTACCTTAGTGGATATTAAAATAGGCTGGCACTAATCACAGAAGACTTCTGGTTTTATCAGCTCAAACGGGCCTGATCTATTTAGGACAAAATCGTATAAATCATTTACTCTCCCTTTTACCACCAGTCTTTGCCATTCGTGATATGGAGTACCTATGCTAATTTTTCAATATTACAGTTCTGGTTTTTTCCCCAGTACTGAAAAAATTTTTTAAAAGAAAAGAAAGCCAGGTACAGTGGCACATACCTGTAATCCCAGCTACTCAGGAATCACAAGTTCAAGGCCAAATTGGGCAACTTGGCAAGACCCAGTCTCAAAATAAAAAGAATTGGGGTATAACTTTGTGGTGGAGTACACCTGTGTTCAGTCCACAATGCTGCCCCCCAAAAAAGAAATTTGATTACATTAGTATAAACATCAAAGCCTTTAATTATTTTCAGGTTTTCTATTTTTATCATGTCTAACTATACCTTATGATGAAATTGCTACAGTTAGATATGGGATCACTTTGTTTTTTATGAATTCTCATATTTTAATTATCAAAATTGGTGTAGTGCACTCCGGGTGCAGTGGTGCCCACCTATAATCCCTGCAGCTTGGGAGGCTGAGAAAAGAGGATCATGAGTTCAAAGCCAGCCTCAGCAACTTAGTGGACCCTATGTCAGAATAAAAAATAAAAAAGGTTGGAGATGTAGCTTACTGGTAAAGTGCCTCTGGGGTCAATCCCCAGTACCAAACAAATAAAAAAATGGTAAAGCACATACATATTCATTCATACATAGAAAAATATCTAGATGTGTCTTTCAAAGTACTTGGTTTCCTTTTTCTTTACAACCCAAGAACTAATTTCTATAGAGAACTTGTAATTTCTTTTAGAAATTTATCCTAGGCAGTAGGTAAAGCTAAAGTCTATAGATACATCGACCCTGCAAAATTATCTATACTATAAGGCACTATTCAAATAATACTAGCAACAGTTTATTCACATAACACTGTATAAGCTTACAAATTAATTAGATATTCATAATTTCATTAGATTCTTAGAATCATGTATTGTGGACATAACTAGTATATTTTTATGTTATTATTAAGGAAATAGTTAATGACTTATAGTTAAAATCTTCCTAAAAGTAAACTTTTTATAGTAGTGGAAAAACAAGTGTCTGACTTTGTTGTCTGGATTTTCTTAGTGCCACACCAAAAATTGTTTCTAAAGCAAAGAACATTGAAGTTGAAAATCAAAATAATTTGTCCACCGTTTCACTGAACAACTTGGAGCCCATCACTAATATACAGATCTGGTTAGCCAATGGGAAAAGGATTATTCAGAAATTCAACACATCTCATAGGTGAGTCTTCCAGATCAATATTTGCCTGATTTTTTTCCCCAAGTTTAAATATCTTTTTTTTCTTTTTTTGGGGGGGGAGGGGGGCATACCAGAGATTGAACTCAGGGGCACTCAACCACTGAGCCACATCCCTAGCCCTATTTTGTATTTAGAGACAGGGTCTCACTGAGTTGCTTAGCACCTCGCTGTTGCTGAGGCTGGCTTTGAACTCATGATCCTCCTGTTTCAGCCTCCCAAGCCACTAGGATTATAGGCTTGTGCCACTGTGCCCAACTAAATTTCATTTCTTTTAAGATTAATCAACAGTAATTTTTAAGACCTATGAAGGATTTTAATGAATAGTTTCAAAGTTAATATGTCAAGACTATGGACATTAATGAAATACTTTTAATTTGTTTTAAGAATTTTCATTCTGGTCATTTGATTAGTTTCCCTGCCTAGATTTGTGATTTTGAAGAAACTATTTTTAATGTGTTTTAAAATCAGTCATTAGCATTATTTGCAAACTAGGAATGGTAGCATACACCTGAAGTTCCAGCTACTCTGGAGGCCAAAACAGAGAATCAGTTGAGCCCAGGAATTCAAGAACAGCATGGGCAGCCTAGTGGACCCCATCTCAAAAAAAAACCCAAAAAGCATTATGTATATTTTTTCCTGTTCACTGTGGTGAAAGAATACAAATAAGAAAAGTATTGAAAGAAATTAGTCAATATAAATTTCACCACTTAAAGATAACCAATATTATTAGATCAATGTAATTCTTTTTTAGTCTTATCTTTTTTAAAAAAAAAAAAAAATTTATTTTTTAGTTGTAGGCAGACAGAATATCTTTATTTTATTTGTACGTGGTGCTGAGGATCGAACCCAGTGCCTCACGCATGCTAGGCGAGCACACTACCACTGCGCCACAACCCCAACCCCTCGTCTTATCTTTCTTAAACGAAGTTTCTTGAGGCAGAAACAAGAGGATTGCTAGTTCAAGATCATCCCTGGGCCAGATGTGGTGGCACAGGCCTATAATTCCAGCGATTTCGGAGGCTGAGGCAGAAGAATCACAAGTTTAGGCCAACATATGAAGCTTAGTGATACCCTGTGTCAAAATAAAAAATAAAAAGGTCTGGGGATGTAGCTCAGTGGTAGAGCACCCCTGGGTTCAATCCCCAATATCATCAAAAAAAAAAAAAGGCTTCTCATTTTAATTAAAACTAGAGCGGCTGGGTTTGAGTAGCTCTTGGTTGGACATGTGCTTGGTATGTGTAAGGCTCTAGGTTTGACTCCCAGAACTGCAAAACAAGAAGAGAAAGGGAATGCATATATAGGCACTCGACCACTGAGCCACATCCCCAGCCCTATTTTGGGTTTTATGTAGAGACAGGGTCTCACTGAGTTGCTTAGCGCCTCACCGTTGCAGAGGCTGCCTTTGAACTCGTGATTCTCCTGTGTCATCCTCCCTGAGTGCTGGGATTACAGGCTTGTGCCACCACGCCTGGCTTAAAAAAGGATTCTTTTCAAATGTACTCATAATACCATTGTCATACCTAAGAAGATTAATAGTAATTTCTTCCTATTGTCAGATATATAGGGTCGACATTTAAAAGATAGCCCAAGGCTGGGAGTGTAGCTCAGTGGTAGATGTCGTCCTTTGAGCATGTGCAGGACCCTGGGTTCCATCCCCAGCACTGCAAAAAGAAAAAAAAAAACCCAAATGATGACCACTGATATCATATAATATTTTGATTATTCTATGTTGTTCTATGTTTTACATACCCAGAGAGCTTCACAAGTTGTTACTGCCTTAGATTAGCTAATTTCAAGTTTTCATTTGTACTGTTTTACAGAGTAAGCCACATCAAAGACTTCATTGAAAAATACCAAGGAGCTCAAAGAAGTCCTCCCTTTTCCCTGGCAACAGCTCTTCCATTCCTCAGACTGCTAGATGAGACACTCACAGTGGAAGAAGCAGATTTACAGAATACTGTAATTATTCAGAGACTCAAAAAAACTGCTGAACCTCTTAGAGAATTTTCATAGTATTGATTTTTGAAAGACTAAGTAGAAATTTTGTAGAGAAATGATGGTTGTAAGTGGACATACAAAAATGGAAGAAAGGACACGTCAGATGCACTGGACTTACGGTATGACTGCTATTTAACTCTGATCTGAGGAAAAGAGTTTTGGATGATTTCAGGTTAAGAAAGTAACATGACTGGGAGCTATATTTAATATACTTTTTCCAGAAGGCTACTCAAAAAGAAAAATATACTTACTTTCAAAAACCAGTTCAGCCAGGTACAGCGACGCACGCCTGTAATCCTAGCACTTTGGAAGGCTGAGACTGGAGAATTTCAAGTTCAAATCCAGGCTCAGCAACAGCAAGGCGCTAAGCAACTCAGTGAGACCCTGTCTCTACATAAAACACAAAATAGGGCTGGGGATGTGGCCCAGTGGTCAAGTACCCCTGAGTTCAATCCCTGGTACCAAAAAAAAAAAGTTCATCAGGGCTGGAGTTATAGCTCAGTGGTAGAATGCTTGCCTAGCATGTGTGAGAGGCACTGGGTTTGACCCTTAGTACCACATCAAAATAAATAAATAGGGCTGGGGTTATGGCGCAGTGGTAGCGTGCTCGCCTAGCACGCGTGAGGCACTGGGTTTGATCCTCAGTACCACATAAAAAAATATATTCTGTCTGCCTACAACTAAAAAATAAATATTTAAAAATAAATAAATAAATAAATGTATTGTGTCCATCTATAACTAAAATTATTTTTTAAAAAACGTTCATAAGCCTACAATATATTAAGTAGCTATCTCATTCAGAATCTTAATATGGTATGAACGAATAAAAATGTTCACAGCTTTAATCACGGAAACATTCTAAATAGCAGGTATTTATTTAAATGTTAGTTATCTCAGAGTTTTTAAATAGCAATATGTTAAAAAAATTATAGATGTCAGGTTAAAGGCATCAGTGTAATGATTTTATAACTGGGATATAATCAGAAGGGTAGGAGGACCTGCTTTCACCATAGCTATGTCCAAAACTCCGTGTTTTAATGTTTTACTCTGTGCTGGCAGGATATACTCAAATCATTTGGCAACAGTACCTAAGTTGTATTTTCATGTAGGAATAACATTGCGTGGCGTAATAAAATGTCAGTGTCAACATACCTACTCACATTTCTGCACTTCTAAATGTATAATTTTTTATTTTTACTTATCTTTTTTTTTTCCAGTGCTGGGGATCAAACCTAGTGCCTCCAAATACTAGACAAGTGCTCTACTGAGCCACATCCTCAGTACCCCATATCTTTTATTTAATTGGAAATGGATGGATGGATTTTTTTGTTTGTTTGTTTTTGTTTTTTGGTGCTGGGATTGAACCGAGGGCTCTTTAACACTGAGCTGCATCCCCAGCCCTTTTTAGTTTTTATTTTGAGACAGGGTTTTGCTAAGTTTCTAAGGCTGGCCTTTTACTTGCAATCCTCCTGCCTCATCCTCCTGAGTCACTGGGATTTCAGGTGTGTGCCACTTTGCCTGGCTAGGGATTTAATGTATCACTTGAAGTATAATTTTTAAATTTTATTTATCCCTTATGTATACATTAAAAGATTATTACAGGGGCTGGGGTTGTGGCTCAGTGGTAGAGCACTTGCCTAGCATGTAGGAGACACTGAGTTCGATTCTCAGCACCACATATAAATAAATAAAATAAAGAGCCATCAACAACCAAAAAAATATTTTAAAAAAAAAGATTATTATATTCTAATGTCACCAAGACATCTTAGGCTTTTAACTAAAACAGTTAAACTTCAAAATTTCAATCAGACTAAACCCCCTGGCTTGGAAAAAAGCTTAGGAAGCTTTTTTTGCAAATGAATCATATTAAATTATGTATTGAGTATGCTGTGGATACTAAGTGGCCTATATCAGCAGTAATGTTCATTATAGGATGCTGGATGTATGCTGTAAGGCTTTTGGTCTCAAGACCTTTTGTTTTATGTGGGTTATACATATCAATATAATACTGAAAATTCAAAGTTTTGTTTTATTGGTTTTTTTTTTTTTTTTTTTTGGTACCAGGGATTGAACTCAGGGGCACTCAACCACTGAGCCACATCCCCAGCCCTATTTTGTGCTTTATGTAGAGACAGGGTCTCACTGAGTTGCTTAGCGCCTTGCCGTTGCTGAGGCTGGCTTTGAACTCGCGATTCTCCTGTTTCAGCCTCCCAAAGTGCTGGGATTACAAGAGTGAGCCACCACGCCCAACTAAAGTTTTTTAATTTGTTTATTTTTGTGACAGTTTTGGCTCTGTTGCCAAGCACTTCTTAAATTCTGGAACCTCTTCTTGCTTCAGCTTCCACAGTAGGCATGATTACTGGTATGCACTACAGAACTGGCTCCAAAAATTCAGTTTTAAAATATTTATTTAGGGAGCTACGGCTGGGGCTCAGCGGTAGAGCGCTTGCCTAGCACGCGTGAGGCACTGGGTTCGATGCTCAGCACCACATAAAAATAAAATAAAGATATTGTGTCCACCTACAACTAAAAAATAAATATTTTTTAAAAATCCATTGATAACTAAAAAAGTATTTTAAAAATATTTATTTAGGTCAGGTACGGTCATGTACACCTGTAATCCCAGCAACTTGGGAGACTAAGGCAAGAGGATTGTGAGTTCAAAGCCAGCCTCAGCAAAAGAGAGGAGCTAAGCAACTCAGTGAGACCTTGTCTCTAAAATAAAATACAGGGCTGGGATTGTGGCTCAGCGGTAGAGCGCTTGCCTCGCATGAGTGAGGCCCTGGGTTCGATCCTCAGCACCACATGCAAAGCAATAAAATAAAGACATTGTGTCCATCTATAACTAAAAATATATATATAAAATAAATAAATAAATAAATAAATAAAATAAAATACAAAATAGGGCTGGGATGAGGCTCAGTGGTCAAGTACCCCTGAATTCAATCCTCAGTGCCAAAAAATTAAAAAATGAGAGAGTTCAAGTCCAGCCTGGGCAACAGAGTAAATAAGATTGTCTTTTTAAAAAATAAATAAGTAAATAATGATAATAATAACTCCCAAAACATAAAAGGATTTAAGTGAGAAAGAAGTATTTTCTTTTTCTGCAAATATCCTTTCTGTCTGACTTAATGATGGATTATCTTTTGTTGTGGGGAGTTTTGTTTGTGTGTGTGTGTTTTCTGACATGCTGTTAGAGATCAAGCCCAGGCTTGGCGTGTGCTAGGCAAGCATCTACTGCTGAGCTATATCCCCAGCCCCAGATGGCTTGTCCTGTCTGCTTCTATGGTGACTGCTGCAACAGCACACATTGTAGCCTCTGGAAGACAGCGCTGTGCATTCATGAAGCACATAACACCTTAATATTACTAAGAAGAGTAGCCCCTGAATGGATCTCAGGAACCCCCAGTGATCCTCTAAGATTCAGTCCTTTAAAGCAATGTATAGTTCACAATAATATTCAAGCCTTAGTCAAAAAATCATTTGACTTTTCAAAAATTCTCATTGCTGCCCCCTACCACAAACAATGATGCATTATCTCTGGGGTAGGTCCCAAATCACTGCTTTTGCAATCTTGAGTGATGCTGAAGGGATGTGGTGGCAGTACCACTCCTCAGGAGATCTGCACTGAGCTTCTACCCTATGAAAATAAGGCCAGCATGGGGCTGGGATTATGGCGCAGTGGTAGCGTGCTCGCCTAGCACGCATAAGGCACTGGGTTCGATCCTCAGCACCACATAAAAATAAAAAAAATAAAGATATTCTGTCACCTACAACTAAAAAATAAACATTTAAAAAAAAAAGAAAAAGAAAAGAAAATAAGGCCAGCATGCTTCCCCATAGACAGTGGGAGACTCCCAAAGAGAGCTGCTGAACCTCATCCCCCACAGTTGGCTCTCATAGAGAGCCCTTCCCCCTTTAACCTGAGCTAATCATGACATAATCCTGTACTTTGTCTCCTGTAACACAGATGAGACAGGCTGGAACGTTTGAATGAGATTTTTTTCCAAAAGGGTCAGGAATAACAAAAGGGCACTATTTACATAACTAGATGGCATGACTTCTCCGTCTGGTTTGTAGTCTATTTTAAGGACACTTCCTTTCCTAGCTCCCAGCTGTCCATGTGGCAGAGGTCTTTTTATTGGAAAAAGAAGAAAAAAGGAGATCCTTTTTGCCTTTGTCCTTTACCCTAGGAAATGGGCAGGTACACAATACAAAATAAATGTTTATTATCAGTAACATACAGTATTGTTAAGAGTCCTCTCTAGTAAGACAGAAGTAATGACATTCTTACAAAAAAAATGATAAAATTGAATTCTTTCAGATATGAAAAATAACTTATGATTATTCATATATGTTCAGGAATCTGTAAGATGTTTCATATAGGCCTATCATGGAGTATTTTTATTTGCTTTTTTCTTTTTGGTACTGGGGATTGAACTGGAATACTCAGCCACTGAGCCACATCTCCAGCCCTATTTTGTGTTTTATTTAGAGACAGGGTCTCTCTGAGTTGCTTAGTGCCTTGCTGTTGCTGAGGCTGGTTTTGAACTTGCGATTCTCCCGTCTTAGCCTCCCATTTATTTCCATAATTAAAATGAGTAGATGATTCTCCAAGCATTTGTACAAGCAGCCTTTTGTGAGGGGGCTAGGGGTCCAGAGATTGACCTCAGGGACACTCAACCACTGAGCCACATCTCCAGCCCTATTTTGTATTTTTTTTAGAGACAGAGTATCACTGAGTTATGCTTTTGCTGAGGCTGCCTTTGATCTCATGATCCTCCTATCTCAGCCTCCAGAGCCCCTGAGATTACAGGCGTGTGTCACTGCGCCCAGCTACAAGATTGTTAAATATATATATCACCAGGGGCAGTGGTGCATACCTGTAATTCCAGCAGCTCAGGAGGCTGAGACAGGAGGATCATGGGTTCAAAGCCAGCCTCAGTACCTTAGTGAGGCCCGCCCTAAGCAACTTAGTGAGACCCTGTCTCTAAATAAAATATAAAAAAGGGCTGTGGATGTGGTTCAGTGGTTAAACACCTCTGGGTCCAATCCCTGGTACCAAAAAAAAAAAAGTGTTATATACCTACAGAAAAACCTCCTTTGTGGCATTTCCAGTTTATAATTCATTAACCAGAAAATATAAGGACAGTTTATGTATACATGTAGCACTTGCCCCAATGAGAGGTGCCTATAAAGACCTATCATCAGCAATAACCTTCATTTTTTTTAACTGTGAAAACATGTTAATGTGAATAATAATCTCAAATGTTTTCTGAAAAGTTAATCATCTGATAAAGCTTTTTACTTGAAAGTTTACGTGTTGTAAAGTTATTAAATGCATAGAATACTCAGTGCAGGTTGACTATGGAAAACAAACTGGATTTGCCAAGAAAAGGAAAACTTGAAAATAAGCAGACATTTTAGATGTGGAATATAGTTTGACATAAACCGTCATTTCAAAGCCGTCATCAATTTCTTGAAAATAATTAGGGCTAATATATAGAAGTATATTCTAATTTTACAAATTGTGATTTAGTTAAATTACTATGCATTATTGAAGTTAAAACTTATTTTATGTACTCTTCATGATGTTTCAGTGTATTGATAATATGGTTGTATCAATTTATTTCAGTGCCTTAAAGTATTTTGAATGCAATATTTTGCTAATGGTTAAAGAACTGTCTTAAGAATGAAATGCTGTCTGTTAAAAGGATCTATGAAGTACTTCACACTTGTTATAAAATAGCTGCACATGGATGCATTTGTCGTTTTTGTTTGACTTAGTCATTCATTTTGAGAATCAACAAATATTTATTAGGTGCCTTTGCTTTAACTGACATTGCTTTCATTTAATACCCAGAAATGTAAAAATGTGGTATTTTTAGTACCAACTTAATGGTTGTAATTTTTTTTTAAATCATCCTTTGTGTCCTGAATTGAACTAGCTTGAAGGCTTGTTAGTAGGAGTTTCTCCTTTGTTCTTTCTCTTCCAAAGTAGAAACTGGGTTAAAAAAAAAAAATTCTCATAACACTAAATCATCAAATAGAATGGCTTATTCCATAGATTAATTTTTGGCTCTTTGTCATTTGTTTTAAATGTTTTGGGCACAGGAAATTCATATTCATTATAGAAAATTATGAAATGCAGATATGCTAAGTGGTCTTTAAATTACCTGTTCTTATTCCACCATTCAGAGATAACCACTGATTCCATTCTGGTGTGCATCCTTTAGATGTTTTTAGTGTGTGCTGTGGTTGAATCTTCTGTGTGTGAAGGCTTGGTCTATAGCCTACAGTACTACCAGGAGGGGGTGGAGCACTCAGGACGTGGGGCCTACTGGGAAGAACTCAGGTCACTGAGGCACGCACTTTAAGGGGACGTTGGTATCCCGAGTCCCTTCCGTTTCTCTCTTTATGTCCTGGCTGCCATGAGGTGAGCGGCTTCTTGCACCACATGCTTCCACTCTGGTGCACTGCCTCAGCACAGGACCCAAAAGCAACCCATCAACTGACTATGAACTGAAATCTCCTAAACCCTTCCTCTCTGTTGATTTATCTCAGATATTTGTTACAGTAACAGAAAGCTAACTAAACACAGTGTGTCAGTCCTTAGTTTTGTTTTAATTAAGAGGCAGTTGCCTTGGTTATTTGGCTGTTTTATCTCTTGAAATCTAATTTGTCTTTTTAATTAAAAATTGCATTACAGAAGCATACCATCACTTTAAGTAGAATAATAGCTGTAAGGGAAAAAATGCCTTCTAATTATATTTCTGTGCACGGGCTAGGGATATAGCTCAATGGCAGAGCACTTGCCGGGGATGCACAAGGTCCTAGGTTCAATCCTCAGCACTGCGAAAAACAGATTATGTTTCTGTGCAGTAAAAGTTGATTTTAACTTACTTCCTTTTAAAATTGTGTTAGTGTGGTCTGGGGTTGTGGCTCAGTGGTAGAGTGCTTGCCTAGCATGTGTAAGGCACTAGGTTCAATCCTAGCACCACAAAATAAATAAATAAAATGAAGGTTAAAAAATGTTTTAAAAACTTGTGTTAGTATCCACAAATAGTACAAGTATTGGGAATAAAGTGTTCCCAAACATGCAAAAACTGCATAATAAAAATGATATATTTGAAAGTAGATTATTCGGCCAGGTACAGTGGCACACACCTGTAATCCCAGCAACCGAGACAGGAAGATCACAAGCAAATGATTCCTTGGAAATTTAGCAAGACCCTCAGCAACTTAGCAAGTCCCTCTCTGGAAATAACAAAGAACTGGCAGTGTAGCTCAGTGGTAAAGCATGCCTTGGTTCAGTCTCCATTACCAAAGGTGGGGGGTGGGGAGATTATTCAAAGAAACTTCAGCTTTAGTTAATGTCTAATTTCCAAGGGTTTAAAAATTTCACACATTTTATCTTTTTTTTTTTTTTTAGGTACTGAGGGGTCAAACTCAGGTGCACTTTACCACTGAGCTGCATCCTTTTATTTTTCATTTTGAGACAGGGTCTCGCTGAACTGCTAGGGCCTCCCTAAATTACTGAGGCTGCCCTTGAACTTGAGAACCTCCTGTTTCAGCCTCCCAAGTAGCTGAGATTACAGGTGTCACTACTGTACCTGGCTAGCTTATGTATTATCTAATCTATACTTCCATTTCAATGAAGCAAACAAAAGAAATCTATTTTTTTTTTAATATTTTTTAGTTATAGATGGACACAATGTCTTTATTTTATTGCTTTGTATGTGGTGCCGAGGATCGAACCCAGGGCCTCACGCATGCGAGGCAAGCACTCTACCGCTGAGCTACAATCCCAGCCCCAAAAGAAATCTATTTTTGTAGATTAAGAAACAGACACAAAAAATGACTTTCTCTAGACAAAGTCATGCATCCTTTCTTAGGTTTAGCTATGAAAGAAAATCCAAAATAGTTGCTTATAAAATAAAATTTATTTTCCATGCAAAATTCCAGAGAACAGCAGGTCAGGGTGGTAGGATAACTTCATGAAATTATCAGACTCCCATATCATTCATTTGTAATCTCAGCACAAGTTGATTACTGGCCAGGCATGGTAGTACACACCTGTAATCTCAGTAACTCCTCACAATTTCTGGGCCAGTCTCAGCAACTGTCTCAAAAATAATAAAAAAGGCTGGGGATATAGTTCAGTGGTAGAGCACCCCGGGGTTTAATCCCCAGAACCACCAAAATATAATTTTTTTGAGCTATAAATCCCATACCATGCAATTCACTCATTTAAAGTGTGGGAATCATTGGTTTTTAGTATAACATATTGCAATATTGTACAACCATCACCTCAGTCTAATTTTAGAAAATGTTTATTATCTCCAAAGAAACCTCACAGCTACTCCCTGCTCCCAGTCCTAGGCAACCACAGATCTACATTCTATGTGTGTCTATTCTAGACGCTTCAAGTGGAGTCACAATATATGGTCTTTGTGACTGGCTTTTTTCACTTAGTATAATGTGTTCAAGGTTCACTTTGGTGTAGCAAGTATCAACCCTTCGTTCCTTGTTATTGCCTAGAAATAATCCCATTTTATTTCTACACCGTACTTTATCCACTCATAAACTGAGGTCATTTGAAGTTATTTCCAGTTTGGGGCACGTTTATTATACATGTTACATATGTGTATATACATATATACCTATATATGTATCATACAGGTGTGCAAATGTGTATGTGTGTGTATTGCTACTAATTGCTAATTAACATTTGCCTTTTTTTTTTTTTTTGGTACTGGAGATTGAACTCAAGGGCACTTGACCACTGAGCCACATCCCCAGCCCTATTTTGTGTTTTATGTAGAGATAGGGTCTCACTGAGTTGCTTAGCGCCTCACCGTTGCTGAGGCTGGCTTTGAACTCGCGATTCTCCTGTCTCAGCCTCCCTAAATGCTGGGATTACAGGCTTGCGCCACCGTGCCCGGTGCTAATTAACATTTGCGTTCAAGTTTTTATATGAACATGTTTTCATTTCTTTAGGGTTTTTACGGAGGAATGGAATTGTTGAGTCATATAGTAACTCTGCTTAATATTTTGAGGAACTGCCAGACTTTTCCAAGGGCCTTCACTGGTTTACATTCCCACCAGCAGTGTTTGAAGATTCTGGCTACTCCACATCCTCCCCAGTACTTGTGGTCGTCTGTCTTTTTTATTATAAAAGCCTCTGGATGTGAAGTGGTACCACATTGTAGCTTCGATTTTTATTTCCCCAATGACATGAGCATCTTTTTATGTGTTTATTGTCCATTTGTATATCTTTTACCCATTTTTAAATTGGATTATTTTCCTATTGTTATGAGCTATTTATATATTTCAAACAGATCCATTATAATTTGCAAGTATTTCCTCCCATTCTGTGGGTTGTCTTTTCACTCGCTGGAATTGTTTGCAGCACAGTTTTTCATTTTGATATGATCCAGCTTGTGCTTGTGGTATCCCAAGAAACAGTTGTTTAACCTAATATGGTGAAGATTTGCTCATATTGTCTTCTAAGAGTTTCATCATTGTAGTCTTACATTAAGTTCTGGGATGCATTTTCAGGTTTTGTATCTTGTGTAGCTCCTTCCATTTTAAGGCCCTTTCGGGGATGTTGTGCACACCATTCTGCTCTAGTTCTCTGGCCACGACTTGATTATAGAGACGTAAAGGTCATGGCATGAGAGACTGGAAAATGCATTTCAGGCATCCGCTGTCAGATCAGGTTGAAAGCCTATTCAGCCACAGTCTTACTCTGAACAAGCTGATTCTGTTGCTTGCTTGTTTGTTTATTGTGGCACTGGGATTGAACCCAGGGGCACTCTATCACTGAGCTTCATCCCGGGCTTGCTTTTAGCTGGTATTACAAGCATGTTCCACTGGGATGAAGTTTATTGCTTCATTTAAAAAATCAACTATTATTATATGCTGACTTTCACCCCTGAGGATTTAGCTGAAGGGTTTCCCTCTGCAGAGCGCTCTTTCCTTTGAGAATCTACGACATGGTCCCGAAGGACTTATGGGGCCTTTGCCTGGTGAATTTGGTCCTTGGCATGTTCCCCCCGGGAGAAGCAAAACCAGGCACTTGGTGGTTTCTGGCTTTCCCCTCCCGCGCTGCCTCCTGGGGCAGCTTCCGCTTGGAGGGCGCACGGCCAGCCGGCTCTCCCCGCCCCGGCCGCGCCCACTGGGCCGGGGCCAGGCTCCCGCTCCCGCTGGAGATTACATCCAGGACAACCACCGCAGTCGGAGCTGCTGCACGATGGCAGCGCCCCCTGGATCCCCACCTGCCCAGGCCGCAGAGGCGCCGCTGTCCCAGGCCGGGGAGCAAACAGTGGAACTGGGCTCGGTGAGCGCCAAGCAGGGCGAGAAGGGAGCGGGGCTGAGCTGAGCGCCGAGTGGACACGCTGGGCCCGCGTGTGCGGGGAGGTTGTGGATGTCCTCAGGTTTGACCTAGCGGGGAGGCTGAGGACATTAGGTGTCCCAAAGAGAATAGGATGGGAAACAATCTAAGTGAAGTAACTTTGTGGATTCATTCAAACAGTTCGGCAGGACCAGGGCCGGTCTCTGGTCTTCTCATTGTCAGGCCAGGGCTCTTGTCCACGCAGCTGCGGGTCTCCTAGGCAGGGAGGGCTTTGAGCTGTGCGTGAGAGGGCTGCCTCCCTTTCCCCGAGTCCAGACAGATCCTGTGGCCTCGGCCTCTGTCTCAAACCCTGGTGTTGCCCAGGCACTAGGGTCTCCTTAGGGAGATTGGCCCCAAGGATGACCTCGCAGTGGGCTCCTAGGTCGGGTAGAGGGCCCAAGAGGTTAGGGATGGCTGAATGGTGTGATATTGAATGCAACATCTGCTCCCAGCCCCATGGTCAAGGTGTTCCGTGGCTTCATGTGACCACCATCTCCCTTCCCTATCTTGACCCTCTGCTTACTCGCAGAGCAAGGACTGTGCCTCCCCCTGCACAAAGAAGCCAGAGCAGGGCTTGGCATGTAGTCCCAGTTACTGGAGAGGCTGAGGCAGGAGGATCACTTGAGCCCTGGAGTTCAGAACCAACCTGGGCCACATAGCAGAACTCTTCTCTTAAAAAAAAAAAAAAAAAAAAGTGAGGCTTTCTGAATATTGTCATTTTCTAGAGAAATTTAGAAATTTGGGTCACGATTAAGGGCAAAAGGGAATAATAACTGCTAACTGCCAATGAAGTGCCAGCATCCTCCTAACAGCCCTCTGTAAGGGGTATGACCCACAGTTCAAACTAAGGACACTGCAGCTTAGCAAGGTCACACAGCTAGTTTGCCTGATTATAAAACTCCATGGACTGTGAAGGGCTCATGACTCAAGTAGGTAAAACTGTCATCCTGAAGACTCCAAGGTTGTATCTTATCTCTAGTTTCAGTTGGAATTTTTTGTCTCCCCCACCCACCCACACACATCAGGGGTTGAACCTAGAGGTGCTCTATCTGTGAGCTACATCCCCGGTCCTTTTTATTTTTTGAGACAGGGTCTTGTTAAGTTGCCCTGGCTGGCCTCAAACTTGTGATCATTCTGCCTCAGCTTCCAAGTAGCTGAGATTACAAGCACGCGGCTCAAACAGAGGTGTTTTTTTTTTTTTCTTGAGGGCCTTCTGTTTTCTAAAAACTTGCTAGGCCCATTTAGGGGTGAACGAGAATTCCATTATGGGGGAAGGGAAGGCTATCATGTTGTATTCTGTTCTGAAACTTTTCTGGAAGTTGAAATAATGTTCATACAGATGTCAAAAAAGAACATGTCCTGCCTCAAGTGTGGGGTTCCCTCCCACCCTGTGCATAGGAAGTATGCAAAGGGTGTGATAAACCTTTATCTAGGACGACCTTCCCTTCAGAAGAACTGCTTATAGTGTTCAAGATACCAAAATAGGCAAAGCTCTAGTCCACCCAACTTCCTCCCATCTCCAAGCAAAGGACAAAAGAGGAGCCCAGTCCCAGCACTTAGGGAGGCTGAGACAGGAGAATCGCGAGTTGAAAGCCAGCCTCAGCAACGGCGAGGCGCTAAGCAACTCAGTGAGACCCTGTCTCTACATAAAACCCAAAATAGGGCTGGGGATGTGGCTCAGTGGTCGAGTACCCCTGAGTTCAATTCCCAGTACCAAAAAAAAAAAAAAAAAAGAGGAGCCCAGTATCTTTTCAAGAAATAGCACTTTACAATGTCCTAGTCATTCATTGCTTTGAAGAATATATATTGAAACTCACTATATACCAAGCATTGCTCTAGGTACTGGAGACACCATGGTGAGTTACAGTTTATGCTCTCAGAGAGTTTACGTTCTGGTAGGCAGAAAATAAATGAGAATATACCAAACAGTACACTTGAGAAACAAGTGATCAGGGAATGTCTGAGGAGGTGGAGGCTGACATTTTTGTTTGTTTCTTCCTTTTTTGCATCTTGTGCTTTACAACTTAGCTACATCCTCAGGCCTAAGGTGGTGACATTTAAACTCAAAACTGAATGAAAGGGAGTCAGCTCTTGGAAGACGCAGAAGAGACTTCCAGGCAACGAAATGGAAGTGCAAAGGTCCTGAAGCAGCAGCAGGCTTTGTCATTTGGAGTGACAGGAAGGCGCCTGGCCTCTGCTAAAGGAGGGCTATTTGAAGTGAAGAGGATAGGGAAGTGGAGACTGACAACGTGGGCTCCTACAGGCTATAGTGAAGACTTCAAGTTTCATTCCAACTGTTATGGCAGCCAGACATGGCGCATGCAGCTCAGGAGGCTGAGGCAGGAGAATCGTGAGTTCAAAGCCAGCCTCAGCAAAAGAGAGGCACTAAGCAACTCAGACCCTGTGTCTAAGTAAAATACAAAATAGGGCTGGGAATATGGCTCAGTGTTTGAGTACCCCTGAGTTCAATCCCTGCTACCAAAAAAAAAAAAAAGCCGGGCGCAGTGGTGCAAGCCTGTAATCCCAGCACTTAGGGAGGCTGAGACAGGAGAATCGCGAGTTCAAAGCCACCCTCAGCAATGGCGAGGCACTAAGCAACTCAGTGAGACCCTGTCTCTACATAAAACACAAAATAGGACTGGGGATGTGGCTCAGTAGTCAAGTGCCCCTGAGTTCAATCCCCCGTACCAGCAAAAAAAAACCAAAACCAAACAAAACAAAAACCTGTTATGGAAAGCTCTTGGAGGGTTTTAAGCAGATAAGACACAATCTGACTTATATTATTAGAAATCTCTTGCTAGCCAAGCAGTGGCTCTCACCTATAATCATAGCAACTCTGGAGGCTGAGGCAAGAGGATTTGAGTTCGAGGCCAGTCTCAGAGACTTAGGGAGACCCTGTCTCAAGATTTTTTAAAAAGGGGACATGTGAGGGATGTGACTCAATAGTAGAGTGCCCCTGGGTCCAGTTCCCAGTACTGGACCAAAAAAAAACTCCACATTGGCTGTTTCATGGGGGGTTGAATTATAAGGAACAAATGCAGAAGTAGAGAAGCCACTTAAGAGGCTGTCAATGATAGACAGGGGAACTGGGAAAAAAGAGATCAATGATGTGGTCTCAGCCACTAAGCAGACTGGTGCCATTTAATGCAATGGGAATAGGGTTAGGACCGTGGGATGGAAATCGGGAGCCAAGCTAGGCTGATGCTTGTCAGGCGTCCATTGGGAGATTGCGCTGGCAGTCGAATCTTCAGGAGCTTCCTGGAGAGCTCAGAGCTTGTGAGATAGACGTCACTCTGGGCTCATAAACATTATGTCAGTATGGACTGATAAACTGTCTCTCCAGGAAAAGAAAGGGCAGGGAGGGACTCCCAGTTATAATGTTTGTAAATACCCTCAACATAGCTGATTCCAGGCTGCCAGGGTTTCAAGAATTGGCTAACACTGAGCAATCAGTTCTCAGAGGCACCGCCTCATTCACTCATCAAAACAACCTTGTGAGCCAACGTGGTGGTGCACGCCTGTAACCCCAGCACTTTGGGAGGCTGAGACAGGAGAATCTTAAGTTCAAAGTCAGCCTCAGCAATGGTGAGGTGCTAAGCAACTCAATGAGACCCTGTCTCTACATAAAACACAAAATAGGGCTCGGGATGTGGCTCAGTGGTCGAGCGCCCCTGAGTTCAATCCCTGGTACCAAAAAAAAAAAAAAAAAACCAACCTTGTGAAATCGTCATGGTTATACTGTATTGGACCAGTGAGGAAGACAAGACTTAGAAAGATAAGAGTGATTTATTCAAGGTCACACAGACAGTAGGTGGCAAAGAAAGGACGCAAGCCCAGGTCTCCTAACTCACAGTTCACTCTGCTGACTCTATAAATTAAAGTAGGCTGTAGCAGGAAGCATGGGGGGAAATATAAGAAAGAACTTCCCCCTGGAAAGGTTTAGAGGTCATGGTTTAGAAATGTTTGTTGTTGTAAATTCTCACTTCCCATTAGGATCATTTTGGGGCAAGATGTGCCTAAGAGGTTGCTAGAAACACCTTCAAAACATCATAGGGCCGGACGCGGTGGCATATGCCTGTAATCCCAGCACTTAGGGAGGCTGAGACAGGAGAATCGCGAGTTCAAAGCCAGCCTCAGCAATGGCGAGGCGCTAAGCAACTCAGTGAGACCCTGTCTCTACATAAAATACAAAATAGGGCTGGGATGTGGCTCAGTGGTCGAGTGCCCCTGGGTTCAATCCCCAGTACCAAAAAAAAAAAAAAAAAATCATAGGGACTTCAGGATGCTTATGGAAGTCATGGGGGTTTGGAGAGCTGTTTTATGACTTGTAGGGGTGGGTAGAGACTACTTGCTGTGTCTCCTCAGGTAAGCAGAGCTGGTCGCCTCTCATTCTGTACGAAGATGTGCTATGGCTTTGGTGGGGTCCCCAACCAGGTAGCCTCCAGCGCCATAGCCTTTTACCTACAGCTGTTCCTGCTTGATGTGGCACAGGTGAGCATAGGCAGTAGCCTGGGGCCCCATGGCATCTGGTCTTTCCACCCCCACCTGTCCTTCACTCCCCCATCCTTGAAAAGACAGTCCTTTGATCCAAACCCAAAAAAAGCCAAATGCTATTTAGTGAAATCTCCTCATGGGTGTTCGTTACAGCCTGTTTATGGTGCTAAAATGGGAAACAGTGTTGGATGCCCAACAACATGGAAGCAGTTAGATAAGTAAGTGGTAGTATATCCACAAAATAGACTATGGTGCAACCATTCAAAAGAGTGATCTATACCAGTTGACATGGAGGGATTTCATGATTCACTGTCAAAAATGAAAAGCTAGTTGTAGAGGAGAGTATATAAGATGATCCTATTTTAGCAAAACAAAGGTAGGCACCGTGTGTGTGCATGAGTATACATGTGTCGGTACGTGATAAAAATAGTGTGGAGAAAATTACTGAAGGATATGCACCAGGTTGTTAATGTTGGCTGTAGGGTGGAATGGTGCAAGATAAAAGGGAAGCAAGAGCAACTTTTTAAAAACACGCAGTACTCATGATTTTTTAAAATGACACAGATCTGATCCCATTTAGATAAAATTGTAACTTTCAGGTGCACATAATGCACAAAAGGATGATTATCAAAATGCTTTTGGCAATTGTCTCAAGATGATGGGATTTCACATGCATTTTGTTTAATGTTTTTCTGGATTACTCAAATGTTCTAAAGAGTGCATCATTCATATAGTCAGAAAAACCAATTAAACATTTTTATTGTAAAATAAATGCCTACCTCTATCACCCTAGGTACATCCTTCTTGCTTGGAGCTACCCCCAGGTGAGGGTACCTCAAGTTTTCTCCAAAAGTGATTGGACCCAGTAATAATGGCAAAGTGCCAATGTACAGAAATCAGTTCCTTCCCTAACCCTTCACTAGCACAGATGTACCTTTGGAGACTTCTGCATTGGTTTCTGGGCAGGAGGTCACTGAGCAGCCTTTTCTACTGTGGCTCTAGTCCCAGATGGGTTCCCAGGTCCCCCTTCTTGCTAATTGACATGCCTGGATACCCTCTCTGGCTCCACTGGGTCTTAGCTATTAATCCCCTCCCTTGTGGGTTTTAGATCCCTGCTGCCCAGGTGTCACTTGTCCTGTTTGGAGGGAAGGTGTCTGGGGCAGCTGCTGACCCTGTAGCTGGATTCCTCATCAATAGAAGCAGGAGGACAGGATCTGGACGACTTATGCCCTGGTGAGTAGCCTTTTGGTTCTTAGGATCCAGGCACCTACCCCTGTCTCTGAGGTAACTATTGGTTACAGCTTGTTTCTCCTTCCTTCCCTTCCTTCCGTTCTTCCCTCCCTCCCTTCCTCCCCCCTCCCCTCTTTTCTTTTCTTTCTTTTTCTTTCTTTCCCAAGGATTGAACTCAGGGGGACTCGACCACTGAGACACATCCCCAGCCCTATTTTGTTTTATGTAGAGACAGGGTCTTACTGAGTCACTTAGCACCTCGCTGGTGCTGAGGCTGGCTTTGAACTTGCAACTCCCCTGTCTCAGCCTCCCAAGCCACTGGGATTACAGGCGTGCGCCACCATGCCCGGCTAGAGCTTGTTTCTTAGTGGTTAATCCCTGCCAGTGGTTAAGGGACAAGACTGGACTATTTGGTGCACTGGGGTCAGACTGTGTGTTATGTTCGGAGACATTCTTGGGAACTGTCCCTTAGCAGAGGGCATAGGACCACACAAGTCTCTAAGACTCTAAGCCTGTCCTGTGGCTCAATGTGGTCCGGCTCACCCGGAAGCCAGGGAAGGTCTCAGAGGAAGTGGAACTTGCTTGTGCTCCAGTGTTCTTAAGTCTGGGACAGGCACCATTGAGCGCCCCTGTGCCCCAATCCGAGTCCCAGCAATGAATGCCCCCTCCCTGGTTCTCCACTCCCCTCCCTTCTCCCCTCTCCATGGCTCCCAGCCTGAGAGCCCTGTCCCAGGGCAACCCTGTGGGCAGAAAAGAGGGACTGTTCTGGGCCCTTTGTCACTTCAGCTGTGCTTTCTAGGGTGCTGGGCTGCACACCCTTCATCGCCCTGGCCTACTTCTTCCTGTGGTTCCTGCCCCCCTTCACCAGCCTGCGTGGCCTCTGGTACACCACCTTCTACTGCCTGTTCCAGGCCATGGCCACGGTAAGCAGGTGGCCTCTTCCTGGCCTGGTTCTGATGAACCTCAGTGTTGTGGCCACCAGCGGGCCTGGGGGTATGGGGGCCACGCTCACTGTCCTTACCTCCCGCCAGTGCCTGGAAACTTACCATTAGCTCTGCTGTCCCCACTCAGGGCCAGATGCCCTCTCCTGCTTTTGAGCCCCTATCTCTGAGCTTCAGGTGACCAACATATAGCAGATTGACCCCTGGGCACCAGGGTGGCACAGGATGGCTGGGGGCCTTTGTGTGGCAAAGTGGGGTTCTGTATTTGGTGGTCTGCGGGTCAAGGCCATCTTAAGCTCTGCTGGCCGCCCCAGTTCTTCCAGGTACCCTACACGGCGCTCACTATGCTTCTCACCCCCAGCCCCATGGAGCGGGATTCGGCCACGGCATACCGTAAGCGCTGCCCTGGGGTTGGGTGAGGATGGTGCCCTAGGACTCTGTCACTGGCTTACTCACCTTGCACACACTGTCTCCAGGGATGACCATGGAGATGGCAGGGACGCTGATGGGAGCCACTGTCCATGGGTTCATCGTGTCTGGTGCCCACCAGTCCAACCACTGTGAGGACACCGAGCTCCCTGTGCCTGCTGCTGTCTCCCCAGATGCCGTGAGTGTCCAGGTGGCCAGGAGCTCCTCTGCAGTGTTACCTTCTTCCTCCAGGGCCACCTCTCTCCACACCTTGTCTCTTCATCTTCGGTGGTAGCTCTGCACCCTCACTCCTTCCCTGCTCCCCTAGCTAAGTGCAGGAGTTCCAAGTGCAGGCCCATCGCCCTCTGCTAAACCCTGGGGACCTGCTCATCATAAAATAAAACCATGGGTCAGGAGGCCACCTGGAGGGGAGGAGGCTGACACCAGAGAAAGGACAGTTGAGGGGGCGTACCAGGAGGGGCAGGAAGAGGACAGCAGGGAAAGGTGCGGAAGGGTCGGTGTGCTTCCAGGGGCCTCTTGTGGCCCTTCCCAACCCCAGCCCCAAACTGCACACAGGTGCCCCCAGTGTGAAACAGAAGTGGACACAGAAATAGCGCCCTCCCTCTCCCCTCAGAGTAGGCCCTTCCTCAGCAGTTAGGGGATGCATGTCTATTTCATCCATCACGCTTATCTTTTTTTTATTTTTGGTACTAGAGATTGAACTCAGGGGCACCCGACCACTGAGCCACATCCCCAGCCCTATTTTGTGTTTTATGTAGAGACAGGGTCTCACTGAGTTGCTTAGCACCTCACTGTTGCTGAGGCTGGCTTTGAACTCACAATTCTCCTGTCTCAGCCTCCCAAAGTGCTGGGATTACAGGCTTGCGCCACAGAGCCCGGTTCACACTTATCTTCTACGTCCTTCCTTTTTCCTCAAGCAAATGACATCGCTATCCTCCAGAACCCTGGGCATACCCCAACTCCTCCCTCTGCACCCTCCAAACTATTACACACTGTCCACTTTTCAGACCGCAAATCTAGAAGTTGTTCAGCCACCCTACATTGCCCTGCCATTCACTGGCCCTGTCATTGTCATCCCTGTCGCACCCCAGCTACTCCATCAGCCTCCTACATAGCCTCTCGGCCTCCACTTACCACAGCCGCACAGTTAGGGGACATTTTCTTGTTTTTTGTTTTTGGTACTGGGGATTGAAACCAGGGGCCACATTCCCAGCCCTTTTTTATTTTGAGATAGGGCCTTCCTAAGTTACTGAGGCTGGCCTTGAACTTGCGATCCCCCTACCTCAGCCTTCCATCAAGGGACATTTTCAGAGTCTGAATATGGTTGGCCCTTGTCTTCAGAATTAGGCACAGCCCACACCTCTTCAGGTTTGGCTGTGGGCCTTCTTTTTATGTTCTCTGAACCCTTTCATGTTGGTGTTTTTGTTTGCTTTTAAATTAGTATTTTCTATTTACACGGAGTGGGAGCAACAGGCTGAGAACCCATCTGCAGTAGGTGGATGCTCATGTTAGCAGAGGCCGAAGCCCTTGGCAGCTCACATTCTATTGTCCCATCAGACTTCATTATTAATACAAACTCACAGAATTATCAAGCTTTTGGGCTGGGGCTGTAGCTCAGTGGCAGAGCGCTTGCCTAGCACATGTGAGGCACTGGGTTCCATCCTTAGAACCACATAAAAATAAGTAAGATAAAGGCACAGTGTACATCCACAACTACAAAAAAAAAAAAAAAATTATCAAGCTTTTCAAGACCATGACAGCAGAGCATTAAATGCCAAGCACAGCACCTTCTGAATGCAGTGCGCAGGGCCTACTGCATGCACTGCACCTGGAAAGCTATTCTGCCCTCTCCTTCCAGGACAATTTTTATTACCTGTGTATCTCCCCTGAGCAACAGATAGTGCTGTTGTTTTCTGTTCGTCCGGGTCATTGAGTCACACTGCTGTAAGTGTCTGCCCATGGATCTATCTGTGTGTGTGTGTGTGTCTGTCTCTCTCTCTCTCTCACACACACGGTCCCTTATTATGGATGGAGCAGGTCACTTATCATCGTAACCTCAGGGTCTAGCACGCACAGGTCAGTAGCAATGCATGTTTGCTAAGTGAGATGAGAAAGTGAATGCTGTGACCCCTGGTGGCATCAATGCCTCCTTGCCATGCAGGAAGCACCAGGTTGGCAGAACTGGACGTGTCTGGAGGACCGTTCTGGGCCCTTAGACCTACCTCTGAGTGATATGGAAGAGGGGTACCCAGCACCTGGGGCTTGAGCTCTGGGTTCCTCTGCTCCGTTGGGAGGCACTCCAGCCCTGCCTCCCTGGGTTGGAGACATCACCTCAGCCCAGTTTTGTCCGGTCCCACAGACTCGTCTCTACTCCACCGCGGCCGCTGTGGTGGTGGTGACCTACCATGTGTGCAGCACTTTGCTCTGCCTAGGGGTGAAGGAGCAGCCAGGTACGGAGCTCTGTGAGGAAATGGGAGGCAGGAGCTGGAAGCAGGGCTCCTCTTGGGGCTGGGTTTTGGTCTTGAATTTTGCCGAGCCGGAATGTCACCTTCCTGTGTTGCAGATCCCTCTGTCTCTGCCTCAGGCCACAGCCTGGGCTTCCTGGCTGGGCTGGGCCTCACTGCCCGGCACCCACCCTATCTGAAGCTAGTGGTCTCCTTCTTGTTCATCTCAGCTGCTATTCAGGTATCTCTGGCCACTTGATCCTCTCTCCTGCACAGGTTCAGTTTGAGTTTTATAGGGAGAAACCTGGGGCTGGCCTCTGGCTCACAGAGACATGCTGGGAAGAGAGCCAGGTGGGGTTTTGGGATTTGGGGACTTAAGCCTTAGGAAGCTGAGTGTGTCTTGGTGGTTTCTTCTCATATTACCTGAAGTTTAGTCAAGTCCACTGATCTTAGCTGTGCAGGGGGTAAAGGTGGACTAGGAATAGTGCTTCTATCTATTGGGGAAAAGCAGCCTTTGTGGGGTGACTACATGGTGCTGTCAGTGACCTGAGTTCAAGATCCTAGAGAGGCCAGACTCGAGACACTGTCCTTGCCCCTGATTTCTGAGTTTCTGCCATTCTCTGCACACACCCACCTCCTGTGCACCTCCTCAGGTGGAGCAGAGCTACCTGGTCTTGTTCTGTACCCACGCCTCCCGGCTCGAAGACCACGTCCAAAATTTGGTGCTAATCATCCTGGTGAGGGGACCTGGGTGGTGAAGGCCAGGGTACCTAAGGTCCTGAGCTGGGGATGTGTCGCCAGAGTTCCAACGGTCAGCATTCTGTAGTTGACTTTGGTCGTAGTCACCTATAGTCCGGCACAGGGTGGTAGTGGGGGCAGGGTCAAGGTCAATAACTGCTGATTCAAACCAGGGGCAAAGTTATGGGTGGGCATCCTGCCTAAAAGCCAGAGCTTGGCTGTGCTGGCTGCAGGGCCTTGTTGTGACGATGCTGTCTGCCACAGGTCTCAGCTATACTGAGCACCCCGCTGTGGGAGTGGGTTCTCCAGCGATTTGGGAAGAGGACACCAGCCTTGGGGATCTTTGTGAGTGAGGCAGGAAGGCCTAGGGGTGGTTGGGAAGGTGATCATGAGCCTGAAGCCAGCAGGGCTGAATCTGTCTGGACTGTGTGCTGGCGCGGCCCAGGCTCATTAGTAGAGCGGGGAGTGTGGGAGTGAAGAGCAAGCACAGTGGACAGGTGGAGGGACCGGCTGTGTCTGTCTCCCCAGATGATGGTGCCTTTTGCCATCTTACTGGCAGCTGTGCCCACGGCACCTGTGGCATATGTCGTGGCCTTAGTCTCTGGCGTGAGCACTGCCGTGTCCTTGCTGCTACCGTGGTAGGCTGGGTGAAGGGAAGGGGGGACCTCTATTCCTTTGGGTCAACCTTCTGTCCTGGGTCCAGCCTGAGCAGGAGATAGAGGCCACAAGCTCCATCCTTGGAGTCCTCCTAAAGGGCATCAATGGCGGGAATGGTGGGGGTGAGGAATAGCAGCACACAAGCTGCTTGCTCTCTGGGGGCCTGTCCTGTTTGTTTAATATTTTTTGGTTGTCAATGGATCTTTATTTTATTTGTTTTATGTGGTGCTGAGAATCAAACCCAGTGCCTCATGCATGCTAGGCAAGCGCTCCACCACTGAGCCACACCCCAGGCCCCCTGTCCTGGTTTTGAGCAGAGAAGATTGACACATTTGTCTCCAGAAAGCCCACAGGCTGCTGGCTGTCAAGGGGATGAAGAGAGCTGACTCCATGCCCCTGTTCTCAGGTCCATTTTGCCAGATGTAGTGGATGACTTCCAGCTGCAGCACCAGCACGGCCCTGGCCTGGAGACCATCTTCTACGCATCCTATGTTTTCTTCACCAAACTTTCAGGGGCTGGCGCCCTGGGCATCTCCACCCTCAGTCTGGAGTCAGTCCCAGGGCTGGGTATACCAGAGGCACAAACTAACTGTGGTGGGAAGAGGGCAAATCCCTCCATTCTTCCCAACTAGGGGCCACCCATGTGGAGTGCGGGGAATTGGGTGCACATGACTTAGGGGCCTTTCTTGGGGTCTGTACCACTTCCGAAGCCCTGACTGCTGGTCTTCTCAGCTCCTTCTGCACTTGTCCCTGCTCCCCTTGACACTCCCTCCTCCACCACTAGGCTGATCTGGCCAGAAAATGAAGTCACATTTCAGGATAATGTGGGGGTGGGATGTCTGTGACCCCCTGCACCCAGGCTTTGAAGGACCCAACGGGATGGGTGGGGTCGTGTTTCTCCAGGTTTGCAGGATATAAGGCAAGAGCCTGCAAGCAGGCAGAGGAGGTGGTGGTCACCCTCAAAGTCCTCATCGGTGCTGTGCCCACCTGCATGATCCTTACTGGTCTGTGCATCCTCATGGTCGGTCCCGCTCCCAAGGCGCCAAGTCAGGACACCTCCTGCCAGCTAAGTGTTCGGAGGTAGGCAGCCCGGGTACAACGACAACCACAGACAGGGAGACACACAAATGACCTAACACCAGGTACCAGAAATAAATGAACAAACAAATAAAATAAAGGCATTGTGTCCATCTACAACTAAAAAAATATTTAAAAAAAAAAAAGTAGTACTGAGTTCATGCACTTCCAGTGCCAGCCAAGTAGGGAGATGTTTGATGGGAGCTGGAGGAACAGGGTGGCAGCTTTAAGGGGGCTGTGAAAGGGACGGTTGCTTGGAAGACAGCCATTGAAACTTCCACAAGGCTCTGTGGCAGGGCAGAGACTCACCTCACCCTCATTTTTCTCCTTGTCTTTCCCTTCCTACAGGAGGACCAGCTACAGCCTCGCTTAAAGTTTGAAGGACACACACTTATAATCCCAGTGACTCTAGGAGTCTGAGGCAAGAGGATCACAAGTTTGAGGCCAGTCTCGGCAACTTAGGAAGACCCTGTCTCAAAATAAAAAAATTTATAAAGAGCTGGGGGTACAGCTCAGTAGTAAAGCCCCCTCTGGGTTCAATCCCTAGAACCGAAAAAAAAAAAAAAAAAAAAAAGTGCGAGAGGAATTCTGTGCGCTGGAACAGCAGGAACCTGTGTCTTCTCGGTCTTGTCCCTCTCCCTCCTCAGCCCTTGAGCACCTGCCTAGCAGGTTAGCCCATAGCATCTGCCCAAGTGTGGAGTCTTCAGTGAGTCTTCAGTGAGTCTCCCAAAGGCACTGGTCTGGGCTTCAAAACCCCAACCTGACACTTCTTGCCTGTCAACCACAGACCATCTCACATAGGTCTGTACCTCTGACTATGCAGCCACAGGCAGCCTTTGATGTAAAAAGCATCCTAGTAGCAATTATTTCTGCAAAAAAGAAGCCCCACCCAGCCTGGCCTACAGACTCCCCATGGGAGCAATAGGTCCAACCAACCTGTTTAGATGGCAAAATTCCGACAGAAGGACAGACACACAGACTCATTAGTTCTGAGGTTCCAGTGGATATCTGAAGACACAGAGATTAAAGGTACCACACAGATGGGCAGAGTGGGAATAGATGACACACTGGGGACATACAATTAAGAGTTCAATCCAGAGAGACCAACCTGCAGGGAGAGAATGAGGACAGCAGCAAGGATGAGCAGACCGAGCAGCGCCCACACACTAGAGAGGCCTCTCCAGCTTTCTGCTCTGCTCACATGAGTTAATGACACTGTCTTTCAGTAGACAGAGGCCAATATCAAGCTGCCAGAGGCCAATCATTCTATATAAAAGTTATTTGCATGGAAATATTTTTCTGAAATTCTATCTTATAAAAGCACAGGAACGGGCTGGGATTGTAGCTCAGCGGTAGAGCGCTTGCCTCGCATGCGTGAGGCCCTGGGTTCGATCCTCAGCACCACATACAAAGCAATAAAATAAAGACTTTGTGTCCATCTACAACTAAAAAAATATTTAAAAAAAAAGCACAGGAACTACAGCTGACTAGAGGCCATGCCTTTGAGGAAGAAAGAGCCACTGAGGTTTATTTTTTCATAATAAAGGGTTTGCTGGGCACAGTGCCACCTACTTATAATCCCAGCCATTCAGGAGGCTGAGGCACAAGTTAAAGTCCAGGCGTGGCAACTTAGCAAGACCTTGTTTCAAAATAAATAATGAAAAGGGCTGGGGATGTAGCTCAGAGGGAGAGCACCTGCCGGGGATGAAGCTCAATCCCCACAAGAAATACCACAAATCCAGAGTCTGTTAAAATGTGATTGTGGATAATATTCTTGTTCCACTGCTGGGATCCCCTGAAGAGGAGAGGAGAGTGTCCAATGTCACTGACCCTATCTACGTGCCCCAGCTGTATACCTCTCACTTTTTCTTTTCTTTTTTTGCAGTACTGGGGATTGAACCCAGGGCCTCACACACATTAGGCAAGTGTTCTACACTGAGGTACGTCTCTTCCACTCACATGTCTCTGATACACATTTCCTTAAACCAAGGACACCATGTGAGAGCTGGGTTCCTTCTTTCCTTTGGAAAAGACAAAGTTGGAACTCTAGAGTGGCTCAAGGAAAGGGTAGTTTGTAGGGCTGGGACCTGAGGAGATGTTGGGAAACTCATCATCCGAGAAGCTGTTATGTCCTTATTGCCTAGAAGTAAGTATTCAACATGAACGAATGTTTGCTGAATGAACGAGTGTTCAGACCACCTTCATTCTAAAACAAAAACAGCTTGCTCCCTTAGCTTTCTTCTAATTAATCTGCTTCACTGGTCTCCCCTATGTCTTGTTATTCATATCTCCTCTTCCTCACCTGCCACTCCTTAAATGTGGCCTTGGCCATCACAATAAAGGAGTGCAACCTGACAGGATGAACTCCAACATCCAGAAGAGACAGGAATTCATATGTTGCATCCATCTTTTCCAAGTGATTGGTTGACTTATTTAAAACATCTGAGCCTCTGTTTCTTTCTTTTTTTTTTTTGGTACTGGGATTGAACTCAGGGGTGCTCGACCACTGAGCCACATCCCCAGCCCTATTTTTTTTTTAATATTTATTTTTTAGTTGTAGGTGGACAGAATATCTTTATTTTATTTTTATGTGGGTCTGAGGATCGAACCCAGTGACTCACGCATGCTAGGCGAGCACGCTACCACTGAGCCATAACCTCAGCCCCCCAGCCCTATTTTTTTGTGTTTTATGTAGAAACAGGGTCTCACTGAGTTGCCTAGTGCCTCGAAGTTGCTGAGTCTGGCTTTGAACTCGCAGTTCTCCTGTCTCAGCCTCCCTAAATGCTGGGATTACAGGCTTAAGCCACCGCGCCCGGCTCTTTCTTTTTCTTTTAATAAAAATTTTTTTTAGTTGCAGGTGGACACAGTACCTTTTTTTATTTTTATGTGGTGCTGAGGATCAAACCCAGTGCCTCACACATGCTAGGCAAGCGCTCTACAAACTAAGCCACAATCCCAGCACCTCTGTTTCTTTTTTGAGATAGTCTTACCCAAACTGGCCCTGAACTCCTGATCCTCTTACCTCAGCCACCTGAATAGCTAGCTGGTCATTTCTTTTTAGAACAAATGTGTCTAGTGTTATGTGTACCTCAAGATGACTGTGGACTAAGTGAATAATACCTGACCAAGAACCAGACCAAGGAAAGCCTCAGTGCTAGTCATCTGATGCTAACCACTCCATTTCAAAACCCCATCTGTTCTTGTTTTCTTTTTTTTTCCTTTTTTTTTGGTACCAGAGATTGAACTCAGGGGCACTCGACCACTGAGCCACATCCCAGCCCTGTTTTGTGTTTTATTTAGAGACAGGGTCTCACTGAGTTGCTTAGTGCCTCTCCATTGCTGAGGCTGGCTTTGAACTCATGATTCTCCTGTCTCAGCCTCCCAAAGTGCTGGGATTACAGACGTGCACCACCGCACCCAGCAAAAACCCCATCTGTTTTAGTCAGCATTTTCACCGCTATGACCAAAAGACCTGAGAAGAACAATTTTAAAGAAGTCAAAGTTATTTAGTGCTCACAGTTTCAGATGTCTCAATTCAAATACAAGCCAACTCCACTGCTTTGCACCCAAGGTGAGGCAGAACATCATGGCGGAATGGTATGGAAGAGGAAAACAGCTCAGGATGTGGCAATCAGGAAGCAGAGTGAGCTCTTCTTACCAAGGATAAAATACAAACTCCCAAAGGCATGACCTCAGTGACCTACCTCCTCCAGGTACCCACCACACCTGCATACAGTTACCATCCAATTAATCCATTCAGTGGACTAATGCACTGATTGGGTTAAAGCTCTCATAACCCAATCATTTCCCCTCTAAACTTTCTTGCATTATCTTACAAGCTTTAGAGGGATGCCTCATATCTAAATCATAACCCTTGGCTTGCACTCCATTACCTGACCACTCGTTTGCTGCCTTCTCTTTGCTTCTTTCTCTCTTGATGTTCCTTAATCATCTTAGGTTTCCCAGGGCACCATGATCTCATTCACTACCGCCAGCCTTACACTCCCACAGACTCCACTTCTAACCTGGAGCTCTCTGCTGAACCTCAGATCTACATAGTCAACTGCCTTCCAAATGTTCTTCAGACTATTCAAACACCCTATCCAAAATAGGACTACTTACTTTCTCTCCACAAAAAAATGTCTGAGAAATCTAATAGCCATCATGTTGCAGGGATGCAGATCTATAATTCCAGTGACTCAGAGGCTGAAGCACAAAGATCACAAGTTCAAGGCTAGTCTCAGCAATTTAGTGAGACTCTGTCTCAAAATAAAAAAAGGACTGGGAGCCGGATGTGGTGGCGCAAGCCTGTAATCCAAGCACTTTGGGAGGCTGAGACGGAGAATCCCAAGTTTAAAGCCAGCCTCAGCAACGGTGAGGCACTAAGCAACTCAGTGAGACCCTGTCTCTACATAAAACACAAAATAGGGCTGGGGATGTGGCTCAGTGGTCAACTGCCCCTGAGTTCAATCTCCAATACCAAAAACAAAAACAAAAAACAAACTTAGAGCCGGGCTCGGTGGTGCACACCTATAATCCCAGCACTTTGGGAGGCTGAGACTGGAGAATCACAAGTTTAAAGCCAGCCTCAGCAGCGGCAAGGTGCTAAGCAACTCAGTGAGACCCTGACTCTACATAAAAACACAAAATAGGGCTGTGATGTGGCTCAGGGTTGATAACCCCTGAGTTCAACCCTGGTACCAAAAAAAAAACAACTTAGAAATCAGACATGGTAGTGCTCACCTGTAATCCCAGCAACTCCAAAGGCTGAGGCAGAAGGATTATAAGTTCAAGGTCAGTCTCAGCAACTTACAAAGCTCTAAACAACTTAGCGAGACCCTGTCTCAAAATAAAAAGGGCTAGGGATGTTACTAAGTGGTAAAGCACTCCTGGGTTCAATTCCCAATAACCTCCCCGCAGAGTCAAGAAGAAAAAAAAGTTTCTGAGGAATAATATCTACCAAAAATCTAAAGCAAATATTCTTGTTTTTGTTTTTTTTTTTTCTTTTTAGTACCGGGGATTGAACTCAGGAGTACTCAACCACTGAGCTACATCCCCAGCCCTATTTTGTGTTTTTATGTAGAGACAGGGTCTCACTGAGTTGCTTAGCGCCTCGCGGTTGCTGAAGCTGGATCTGAACTCGCAATTCTCCTATCTCAGTCTCCCAAAGTGCTAGGAATACAGGTGTGTGCCACTGCACCCAGCTTAATGCAAATATTTTTTTTTTTTTGGTACCAGGGATTGAACTCAGGGATACTTGACCACTGAGCCACATCCCCAGCCCTATTTTGTGTTTTATGTAGAGACAGGGTCTCACTGAGTTGATTAGCACTTCGCAGTTGCTGAGACTGGCTTTGAACTCACGATTCTCCTATCTCAGCCTCTCAAAGGGCTGGGATTACAAGCGTGAGCCACTGCGCCTGGCTAATGCAAATATTTGTAATGGTGAAATGGTCCCTCTAAAATAAGGAATAAGGCCATATAACCCTATCAAAATACCAATCACACATTTATGAAGACTCTAATGGTGTGACTTTATCTGGTTTGCAATCAGAGAAATGGAAAAACTGAGCTCTGGTTATGTACTATGACTTGAAATGCATTTAAATAAAATAACTAAATTAAAAAAAAAATACCAATCATATTCTTTATAGAAATAGAAAAAAAAAAAAAACAAAACTATCCTGAAACTCATATGGAACCATGAAAACCCCACACAGGCAAACCACTTTTGAGCAAAAAGAACAAAATTGGAGGCATCACGCTTATCTGACCTCAACATACACTACAGAGCAATATGTAGTAATGCAAACAAGCATAGTACTAACATAAAAACAGACAGAAGGACCAATGATACAGAATAGAAAGCTCAGAAATAGATCCACACATTTACAGCCAACTGATTTTTGACTAAGGTCCTAAGAACACATGATGGGAAAAGGACAGTCTTTTCAATAAGTAGTGTTGAATATCCACATGCAGAAGAATGAAATGAAGACTCTTATAAATTTCAACCTATAATCCCAGTTATTCTGGAGTCTGAGGCAGAAGGACCACAAGTTCAATACCAGCCTCAGGAATTTAGTGAGACCCTGCCTCAAAAAATAAAAAGGGCTGGGGATGTAGCTCAGTGGTAGAGCACTCCTGGGTTCAATCCCCAGTATCTCAAATAAATAAATAATAAAAATAAATCCATTCATAATGGATTTAAGATTTGTAAGACAAGAAATTACTAGAAGAAAACAGAATACTGATTAAAGACATAAATGTGAAAGACAAAATTCCCATAAAAGGAAAGATAAACAGGACTTCATTAAAATTAAAATGTTCCAAAAATACTCTAAAGAAAGAGAAAAGTCACAAAATGGACAAAGATACTGGCAACAAATATTAATGATATCTAGAATATGTTTAAGAATCCTTGCTTGGGGCTGGGGTTATAGCTCAGTGGTAGAGCGCTTGCCTAGCACGTGTGAGGCACTGGGTTTGACCCTCGCACCACATAAAAATAAATAAATAAAATAAAGGTATTGTGTCCATCTACAACTAAAAGAAATATTAAAAAAATAATAATAATAAAGAATCCTTGCTTGCATGCACGAACTCTCTCTGCTGCCTGGCTATGTCTTGGGCTGCTTTCCTCTGCCATGCCCTTCGGCCATGATGTTCTGCTTCACTTCAGGCCCAGAGCTATGGAGTCAGAGGACAGAAGACTGATCCTCTGAAACCCATTCACATATGATAAAAAACATTTGATCTTTGACTTTCTGGGTTTGGATTATTTCACTTAGCATGATGTTCTGTAGTTCCATCCATTTACCAGCAAATGACATAATTTCATTCTTTATTGCTAAGTAAACTCCATTATGTATATGTAAAACAATAACAACAAAAGAAGTCCTTAGGACATGAAAAAGATAAAATAATAAAAATTTGGGCTGGGGCTGGCTGGGATTGTAGCTCAGTGGTAGAGCACTTGTCTCGCATGCGTGAGTCATTGGGTTCGATCCTCAGCACCACATAAAAATAAATTTAAGCCGGGCGCGGTGGCGCAAGCCTGTAATTCCAGTACTTAGGGAGGCTGAGACAGGAGAATCGCGAGTTCAAAGCCAGGCTCAGCAACCGCGAGGCGCTAAGCAACTCAGTAAGACCCTGTCTCTACATAAAACACAAAATAGGGCTGGGGATGTGGCTCAGTGGTCAAGTATCCCTGAGTTCAATCCCCAGTACCAAAAAAATAAAATAAAATAAATTTTAAAAGATATAAAAAAATTGGGGCAAAAAACATGAACAGGCATTTTGCAAAAGAGAAAACTTGAATGGCTAATAAATTATTGCTGGACTGTAAGAAAAAAGTAGGATCACAGTAAGATACCATTTAAAATTACTAGGTTATCAAAAATTAAGAAGCATTGAGCCCTGTCTGGTAACTTAGTGAGAACCTGTATTAAAATAAAAAACCGAAAGGGCTGGGGAGGTAGCTCAGCAGTACAGCACCCCTGGGTTCAACCCCTAGTACCACAAAAACAAAACAATACATAATCACCTTTGGAAAATGTTTTGGCATTACCTCATAGAGTTATATTTACATACTTCCTGTGATCCCAACTCCATTTCTAGATAAAAGACACTAGAAAGATTTCAAATATTTGCTTAAGGATACATTTACAATAATATTCAAAGCAATATGACTAAAATTTCAAAATAAAACCAGGATCAAATGTCCATGAAGGGAATATGGATAAATTGTGGCAACTCTAAACAGTGAAAGATACTATACACAGCTGGGCGTGGTAGCTCAAGCCTGTAATCCCAGCACTTAGGGAGGCTGAGACAGGAGAATCACGAGTTCAAAGCCAGCCTCAGCAACCGTGAGGCGCTAAGCAACTCAGTGAGACCCTGTCTCTACATAAAACACAAAATAGGGCTGGGGATGTGGCTCAGTGGTCGAGTGCCCCTGAGTTCAATCTCCAGTACCAAAAAAAAAAAAAAAGAAAGATACTATACACATAATAAAGATGAATTTTAGAAATAATGCTGAATGAAAAAAACCAAGTCAAAGAAGACTATATACAATATGATACCATTTGTATAAAGCTCAAAACCAAGGAAAAATAAACTATATCATATTTTTAGGCCAATGTGTAATATGTGGTGGTGAAATTCCTTTTTATAGATACAGAAAAGGAATGAAGAAACGATAATCTCAACCATCTAGATGTTAGTGATAGCTGGGCATAGAGGATTGCAGGTTCAAGGCCAGCCTGGGCAATTTTGCAAGAGCTTGTCTCTAATTTTTCTAAACAGTCTGGGGATGTAGCTCAGTGGTAGAGTGCTTACTAGAATGAACAAGGCCCTGAGCTCAATACTTAGTACCACATACACACACACACACACACACACATACAACATTAGTTACCTTTGGTGCTATGGATACAGGATCAAGGAAGGACATGGGGAGCTTACATGGTTTCAGTAATGTTCTAGTTCTTAAATTAGGTGGTGGGCAGTTTTATCATTAAGCTACCCTATTCTGTATATATTTGCAAGTATTAAGTAATACCCATTCAAAAACTGAGAAAATTTCGGTGTAAAATGTGATTTGTAAATAGAATTTTTCTTGCAAAGTATTTTCAATGTAACATTCAACAACAATTTCAAGGATTTAGCTCTTCTTTCCCTATCTCAGGAGCCAGCAAATACTGGGTTGTTTTCTATTATTCCAATTACTACACTAAGAGCAGAGGCCGAGGAAACATCTTTTGTGTAAGAGTTGTCCTGGACTCAGATGTTATAAAGATATAATTTATATCCTGGACTATATTCACAAGAAGCAGAAACACAAAAACAACACACACATATGTAAAATCAAGAACATTTCTCTATACCACTAACAACTGCAAAGAAAATGACAAAACATTTAAAACAGCCATAACCACAATTAGTGACTTTATTGGAGACTCAGAGGATTTTGCCAAGAAATGGCAATTATAACACTCGCCTTGAGGCATTCATATTGATCTTATCCAAGGGGTTCCTTAGTCCCCCTCCTTTGATTTCCTAATAGTTGTGATTTCATCACACCCCAGACACTTCCTTTGCAAATGGAGCCAGGCCTCAAGTCTGTCCTCAGCCACCACTCTCAGGCCGCTGATTACAGACAAGTGGCCTCTCCTTCCATTATCCCAGCAGCTATCTAATGCATGTGAACCACAAAATGGACCCTTGCTTCTCTCCTAGCCCAGCTCCATCTAAATAAATGGTAACAGAGAGACAGGAGTCCCCAAGGGCACAAAAAATTTTCTTTCTAGATAATTTTAAAGGAAAAGAGGGGAAATGTACGTGCTAATGGAGCTTCTCTAGCTGAAACAACTTATAGACAGATGTGCTCTGTCTAGCCACACCCTGATCAATGTGCTATGCTGAGGTGACTGCAATCAGTGATTCTGCCTGAAGAGAGTGAGAAGTGGTATATTCATCCGAAGGGATTCAGGCTCTTTGCACTATATTAAGCTGGTTCTTTACTCATAAGTCTAATAAACTGGTACTTTTTAGAACAATCTCAGATTCTCAGTGAAATATTCAACTTTCTGAAATACTTCCTCTCAGATTCTAGGCTGGTCTCTAAGACTTTAAAGGAAAAAAAAGAAAGACATCAAAATTAAAGTGATAATTTGGGCTGGGGTGTGGCTCAGTGGTACAGGACTTGCCTAGGAAGTTCAAGGTCCTGGGTTTGGTCCCCAGCACCGCATATGTACACAAAGGAGTGGTGACAAGTGTTAGGCCTTGCCTGTGCTTGGCACTGTACTAGTAGCATCAGCACGAGTTCAGGAGGACCCCACAGGAGTCAAATTGCTTAAAATTCCATTCGAAATTCCCCTAGGGTCAGTTTTTAGCAGTATCTGGGCCTCTGCCTATCAGAATTGTTTAGGGCAGCAAGAGGGTTAGGTTTCACTCCCAGAAGGTAAGACCAACGCCAGTATGACCTCCTGGTGCAGGCAGCTCTGTGAGCAGAAACTGGTTTTTTGGCTTCCTTTGCACTCTGCTGATTCCTGCTGGGTTTAGGTTAAAAAGGATACGCTGGAGCATATGCTCTCCAACAGCACTCTTACCCTCATCTTTAAGCCAAGAAAGACTGTAACACTGCTGAAGTATCCTGTAAGTGCTCCTAAGGCAGCTTTAACACTCCTTTAGGCAAGGGACACAAAGCCTCAGAAAAACCACAAAACAATCCACATGGCACCGTAGTACTGTTTTGTTCTGGGAATTCTGCTCTTAGACAAAACCACATGAATACATAAACAACCACTTTCTGAGCCATCTAACAAAGACTAAGCTCTGCTACCGTGCAGAGCACCTCAGCCCAGAGGAAAAAGCAGAATGGTGGCAGAGCCAGCCATGGCAATGCCTCATCTGAGTGACAGTACAAATCTCACCAGTGAGAGTCCACAGTGCAAAACAGACCCTGCTTGTCATGATCTCATTTGGAAAGCTACATAGCAAATACTCTGCAAACATATGTCAAGCCACACTGTCTAAATGGCTATAACAGCTAGTAGTATCAAAACCCTGGGCAGTAAGGTCTCCAAAGACTTCAGGTGAAGGAAGAGGATCCTGACTGCGACAAAGAGAGTTCCTGGAGACATCCGACCTAGACAGGACGCCATCTCTCACGATGATTACCTGGGTGGCTGTGAAAGTTAATGGGATGAAGCCCTCACTATCAGCAGAGAGAAGAATCCAGTGGGAATCTGTGAAATAAAATAAACAAAGGTGATTTAGGATATCTAATTCTATAACAAAAAAGATGACTACAAATAAGGTGTTTTTTTTAGTGGAATACAGTAGTTGATATCAAGCCTTATCATCATAGGATTTCACAGAGAATGGTGGGATGAAAGGACTGAGGGTCAGATTGTATGACAGGAAGAGGATGTCAATGACTTATAATCATCCAAATTTGGTCACTTAGATATAGTTAAAGGACATACGCTTTCGCCCAGGCCAGGCATTTATCACCCAGTGCTATGTATACAAGCTTGTGTATGTTCATACATTAAGGGTTGTATGTAGAAGTTTTCTCCCTTACCTATATGCTGTTCACCAGAAACTATCTGAATCTGGGAAGCAGCTAATCTATGGAGGAACATTCATTATTTGTAGATCCATAATAACCTGTAGACATCCAAGGAGACTGAGCAGACTAGATAGAATATAGTTGCCCAGATAATCCTGAATGGTTTGTTTCAGGGTAACCTACGGGCTACTAGCACAACACATGCTTGGACTTTCTCTGGTTCCTTCAAGTCTAATATGTCTTACCTTTTGACCCTGTGATTTCACTTCTGAAAATCTACACTCCCAAAAATAACATAAAATATGCAGAGAGGGTCTCTTAGTGTTATTTATAATGGTGAAAAAATGAAAACCACCTAAGTGGGTCAAAGAATACATCACAAAATAAAATAGAGAACAGCTCAGAATGGAATATGAACTCATCTGTTAAAAATGAGAATCATGAGCCAGACATGGCAGTGCACGTCTGTAATCCCAGCTATTTGGAAGACTGGGACAGGAGGAAAGTCTAGGCAACTTAGCAAGACCCTGTCTCAAAATATTTTTTTTTCTTTTTTGGTACTGGGGATTGAACTCAGGGGCACTAGCACTGAGCCACATCCTCTATTTGTCTTTCATTTAGAGACAGGGTCTCACTAAATTGCTTAGCACCTCACTTTTTGCTGAGGCTGGCTTTGAACTCACAGTCCGCCTGTCTCAGCCTCCTGAGCTGCTGGAATAACAAGCGTGTGCCACCATGCCCGGCTTCAAAATAAAATTTTAAAAAAGGGCTACGGATATAGTTCAGTGGTAGAGGGCTTACCTAACATGTGCAAGGCCCTGGGTTCAATGCCTAGTACTGAAAAACAATTTTTAAAAGTCATTTATAAAGCCACATCATAAATGCAAAAGCCAAAACAGGAAAATGCGAACATTGCAATGTTAAGGGGAAAAAAATAAAATGATATTCTATGTTCAGTGTGTTGGCTACTGTTAAAAGAATGAGGGCTAACAAGAATATATAAGTGTGAATATCAAAAAGTCTGAGTAACTTCTTAAACCTTTATTCTAGCAGACTAATATTTGCTCATATGCTTATGCATATGTAAATCTTAAATTCTATGAACAAATAAAATCTACTATATTGTGCTTGGGACATTTAAATCAATGTAAATATATGTATTCTGTGACTTGATGTTTTATTTGGCTATTTAAAAACATCTAAGATTTATGTTTAAAAGAAAAATAAAAGAATGAGGCATAACAACTATGCTCTGCATCTGATTAATGTGGGCATCACTCAATCCTGTACCATCTAAGAGTGTCTTTCACATCTCCATGTTTCCTCCATATCAGAATGACAACTTCTTTAAGAAATATTCTGCAATGCTGATTTTCATATTTTAGTGCAATAAGTATACATGAGGTTGTTATGTGATTTCCTTTTCATTGTTATATACTGCTTTATCACTTTTCTAGTCTTATGTGTACATTTAAATTTTCCAGCTAGGCTGTAAGTTTCCTAAGGGCAGAACCAATATATTCATGTATTTGGCACCTCTGATAGGTCTGGCTATCCACTAGGCAATTAATGATAATCATTAACTAGCAAATCAATGAATGAATGGTATACCTCATTTCTGTTACCAGTGGAAGCCACAGAATGGTCAGAGAGGTAGGAGTGCTCTGAATTTAACCTACCATGCAGCATTTCAACAAGAGAAAGGCCAAACATCTGCTGAACTGTACTGAGCCTCAGCTTGCCATCGCAGAGCAGCACTGCTCTTCTTTCGACAGGACCTACATAACAAGGTTTCTTCAAAATAAATAAAAAATAAATAAACAAACAAATACACAGATGTTGCTAAACTATTACAAAAACAATGGGGCTAACATTTCTTTTTTTTTAGTTGTCAATGGACTTTATTTTATTTATTTATATGCGGTGCTGAGAATTGAACCCAGTGCCTCACACATGCTAGGCAAGTGCTCTACCACTGAGCCACAACCCTAGCCCTAACATTTCTTAAGAACAGAATGTGAAATAGTTTTTGAAAATCTTTGCCTATTATCACTATCAACTACACTTCAGGTGTAAATCTTTTTTTTTTTTAATTAGTTTATTTAATTGCATTTCAAGTCATAGCACATATATAGAGCTCAGTTTTTCCATTTCTCTGGTTGCAAACCAGATAAAGTTACACCAATTGTGTTTTCATACATGCACCAAGGGTAGTGATGACGATCTCAATCAACCATCTTTACTATACCCATTCCCCTTTCCTGCCCCCCACCTCTCCCATGCCGCGTCCAGTGTTCCTCCATTTCTCTGTTTCCCATTCCCACCCCCCTTATTTATCAGCATCCACTAATCAGAGAGAACATTCGGCATTTGGTTTTTTGGGATTGGCTTACTTCACTTAGCATAATGCTTTCCAATTCCATCCATTTGCCTGCAAATGCCATAATTTTATTCTCTTTTATTGCTGAATAATATTCCATTGTGTATATGTACCACAGTTTCTTTAT